>LDKF01001911.1:2183-30491 GCA_001026735.1 Rotylenchulus reniformis
AAAAAAAGATAAGATTTTACTTTTTTATTTTTTGAACCCCTACTCGTGTAATTACAAAAAATTACAAAAAATGATTAATAATTTTATTAAGCATTATTTAAAATTAAAAAGGTGGCTAATTTAAAATAAAATTTCAAATTTTTTTTATTTTAAATTATTTTGGAATATTTGTGAATTTCTTTATAAATTTATTTTAATTAATTTATTTTTTTGGAAAAAATAAGATTTTACATTTTTATTTTTGAACTATTTGAATAATTTTGAAGTTTATAATAGTTTTGAAAATTACATTTAATTTAAGAAAATAATTAATATTTATCACGATCTCAGACTCATACTCGTCTGATTACACTTTTACACGATTACATATTATTTTTTTTTAAATTATTTTTGATCTCATCATACTTGTTGTAGCAAGAACATTATAATTTTATGTTATTTAAGAAACATTATATTGTATTTTAAATTTCTATGAAAAAAATAAATTTAAAAAAATTAAATTTTTAATATGTGTAGAATAAATTTGGCAATGCCCAATTCAATCTAATAAATAATTTGACTGTATTTGTTGATGTCATATGATAACTTCAAACTCAATAATTTTTCATTTTATAAAGTAGATCGGCTCGTAATTGTTGATTCGTTAAACAACAATTTATAAAGTAACAATTTTAAAGTTGAATTGAAATTATTTTGGAGAATCTGCTAAATGATTCAAATGGAATTGTTATTTATATATTTTTTAATAAAATTTACGTTAACCTTAATAATTTATTTTTTTATAATACTATATTTTTTATGCTTTTATACATAATTAATTTTTATAATTTTTTTTGATATCTTATTATTTAAAACTCGTTTCTGGTGTAGATATGACGATTAGAAAATAAGATAATAATCAATTCGTTTAGTCATTATTTTTTTATGAGTCCAAATAATTTTGCTGCAATAAAATTATTTTAAATGAATAATAGAAAAATCTCATAAATTAATTTATACTTAACAAGGAATAAAAAGGAAAAATTTTCTAGAGAAGAATTTCAGGAAATTTTAATAAAACATAATAATTGTAGAATATTTTATTAAATGGATCTATAACACATTTTGCAAATATTTAATAAAACATCTTTAATAAATTTCATAAAAGTTACTATAATCTTTATAAGTGATCCATCTCAAATTTCTCAAAAAAGCGATCAAATCACCTCTCACATAAATTCAAGAGCTTAAAATTTTAATTATAAAAGATTTTTTAATGATGTTAATGTTATTAGTAAATTAACGAGACCTCTGATGTGAAAGGAAAAAGGAATTGTGCGAGGGAAAATTATGAAAATTGGTTACTATAATTTCAACCTCGATTTTTTTACTCACTTATTTCCTGCTTTCTTGACCGCCATCCATTTAAATTCATTTTATTTTATAAAAAAATATTTCGAAACAATTTAAGAATTTAAGTAAAGCAAGTAATAAATTTATCTTTTAAAGCAGATCATTCAGAAGTGCCATTATATGCTACTGTACAATCTTCGCAACAATCATTAAATAAATTTGTAATTGAATCATCTTTATTATAATTTATTTAATTAATTTTTTATGTTTATTAAAAATAATTCCTAAATAATAATAAAAGCTTTAATAATTATTATTTATTTAAATTTTTATTTTAAATTCCTTTTTTATAATATGATGATATATTATGCAGCGGATCATTAATCCGGATCGTCTTCATCTGTAGGGTTGAATGCAGCACGAATGGAGCAATGAAAAGGACCGCCAAGCGTGGTATGCCAAAGGAAAAGATTGATGAATTGATATGTTTTGTGCTTAGAATAATTTTAAAAATTATTAAATGAAGGAATATCATTTTTGTATCATGTTTATTTTAAAATTTAATAAAAGTTAAGACATTTTATATCATTGGATATAGTGTTAAAAATGAATCTTTGATTTACACATTAATCTAAAAAATCTTTCTTTTTATTGGATTTTGTACATTTCCACTTTAAATTATTTTTCTATAAAAAATTGTTGTTATCAGAATTGCTCTATTTCCTATGTGTTATATTAATATAATAGAAATGGAAAATTTTATTTTTATCTACCTATTTATAATGAATAGATAAAATATCAACATTTATTTTCATTATTAAATTGTTTGATTTATTATTTAAAAAATAGAATAGCTTTGATTTAAGAAGATGTGAAAAAATTATTTTTTAATTTTTTATTTTATAAATAAAATTAATTTAATCTTTCTGATTCAATACAAATTTCATTTATATTTAAATAATAGAATAATATTTTGATTGCCCAATATTCTAATTGTATTTTATTATTTAAATAGGGAAATGTCTGGCAAGCAAAAGGATTAATTGTAGTAAATCACTGGAGAGTTCAATGGAAGATGGAGAGTACTATATACTATACGAGGGAAGATGGGTTGTATATCAACGGAAATTTTTGGCAGAAAAAAGAATTTAGTTATGAAATTTCGATGAATTCGATAGAATTTGGCCAAATGGTACATATCAAGATTTTGATTGTTCATAAGAATCGACTAATAAGGGAAGAATAGTCAAAAGGCATGAAAAAAATTTACTGCATTGCCCAAAATTGTATCAATTTGAAATTTCAGATTTATTTATTAGTATTTATATTTATGTATCTTTAACATTAACAATATTTTAATGTATTTTCCTTCTTATGTTTCCTATTCGTTATTTTTAACGTAAATTATAAAGATTATTTTTATAAATATAAACATTTAAATTATTTTTATTATGCACTAATTTTGCCGTATCATCATTTTTAGCGAGACTACATATTTTCTCTTTTTTTCATGCTTTAAAGGCGTTTGTTGAATTATTTATATAAAGTAGTTATATTTATATAATTTTTCAAATATTTTTATGCTTTATATTCTAAATAATTTTCTAAATTTTGTAATTTATGTTAAATTTTAATTGTAATTCTCTTAATCACTTATAAATCATAATCATTTTTATATGATAACATGGAAATAATCAATTAATGAAGCTCTATGTATGAAAAATATCTTCAATGTTTATAAATACTGGTATGATGTAAAATTATTACTAATTATTTAAATATTCTTGACAAAGTTTTAATATAAAATTTCCAATTTATAATTTGCGATTTATACTTAAAATCTTTATAAATTATTTTTTTTAGTTTTTTCTAGGTTAATTTTTGAAATTATGTAAACCTTATTTTTTGTAAATTATTTTTTGTACATTTAAAATTTTAAAATAATTAAATATTTAATGAATTTATTTTCTTTTTAATATTAAGTACAATATTTTTACTTATTTTTTGCAGAATTTTATCTTTAAATTGAAGTGTTAAAAAGGCTATTTTTAATTCTAGAGTAAATAAATTTGCTTTTTCATAATATTTCCTTTTTTATAAATTAATAACTCCAATTATAATTGATTAAATATTAAAATCTTTATCATAAAAAATTATTTAAAAATTTCGAATAATATCGATAATATTTTCAGTGAACGCTACAATTCTTGCGCATATTAGAAGTTCTATCGGCTGTTTCCCAGCGGATAAAAGAAAAAGTGATTTTTTAATAAAAAGTAAAATAGTAATTTTCTAACTAAAATATTAATTTTCTAACTATTTATTATATTAATTAAATTTTATTTATGATAATAAAATTTTGTATCAATCTATCTATAAATATTAAATATGATAGAAATTATAAACCACATGCGCTTTTTAACACATTTTACACTCGATTCTCGAATCAAAACTGAGTGCCACTTCAATGATCCTTCTGAGTTTCAACAAGTATAGTTATTAAATATGTTTCAAATTAATAGAATGTTTATTATGATTATTACTTTATATTGTATATGTTTTTTATTATTTAGATTTATTGTATTAAATTTTTATATAATCTGCTTAAATTTGGTTTTATTTTTTTTCGCTTTTTTATTTTGATCTAATAATTAAAAAATAAAATATTTTTTTAGTATTTCAAAGCAAATTTCCTTCTTTTTAAATTTGTAAATTTCAATAAGATGATAGTTTATTTATTTTTTAAATTGAGATGATTTTCATTTCTATACAACAAATAAATTAATATAAATTATCATTATTGTATAAATAAAAATGAAAAAATACTTTCTTTAATAGGATGCTTTGACATAATATATAATTAATAGTCCTTTACATACTTGTAATATTGTATTCATCTATTATATGCCACTATTCATTTTTCCCATTATTTTACTGAAGGGCTCCACTGAACTACAAAGATATTTATTTCTTAATTTTTAAAAGAATTTCAATATCATTTTATTCCGCCAGGATTTTCATCGTCCAAAATATCCAAATATTTGCTCCAACTTAGTCCTTAATTATCATATTTAAAAAATTTTTCATAATTTCAAGCCTTGATAAATTAATAATAATTTAGTATTGATTTTTAAAAGTATTATTTTTTATTATATTTGTATGTTTTAAATATTTATTTCATATAAATTTAAAATAATTTTAATTTCATAAAAAATTTAAAATTTTTTTTCAATAGGTGATTACCATTTATGTTAACCAATTTTATATTCATTTTATTAAAAAATTATTATGTTTATCCTTTCTTAATATAAGTAATTAGTGTTAAAAAGCAAATAATAACTTATTTTTAACTGTAATAATGTTTTTTATAATTTATTTTTTTTGTAATTTGTTTATGATGTTTATAGTTTGGTGCATCTGCGATAGATTCAATTATATGTAATAAAACCCGTCCGCGATGTTCATGGATGAATTGAGCTGGTAAGTAATAGTTTATTGTTATTTCTAAAATTTTTAATATTATTGCAAATTATAATTATTTTACTGAAATGACTTTTTATATAATAAACAGTATGATTTGTAATTAATGCTCAAAATTATACAAAAATGGTATAATTTTATATGTTTTATTATTTTTTAGATTTATTATTTTTATTTTTTTAATTTATTGAATTAGTTGTAAATATAAGAAATGCGAAAATAAATTATATTTTTAATATAATAGGACATTTTAAGAATTAAACATTTTTATTTTTGGTTTTAAATCGATAGCTAATAATTTATATCCAAAATAAATTATATATTAAAAATAAATTGAATATTATAATTTCTATGTATTTTTGTTATACTCATACGAATTATTTATTAGTTATTAAATAAAAACTGAACATTTTATGTAAAAAAAAGTTTTTATGTATATTATCATATTAGCAAAGAATTTTAAAATTTTAATTATAATTAGTTATTTTATACCTTTATTTTTTTAAATTTGCTTTTAAATATTGAAAAATTTTTATTGTATTATTTTTTCAATTTATAGTTAAAATATTAGTATTTATTGTTTGTATTATCAATATCATTATTAAACTCCAGTCTTGATTTGATTTCAATTTTGATAACCTGGATTTTTAATAATTTTTAAATTTATATTAGA
This sequence comes from Rotylenchulus reniformis, assembly GCA_001026735.1. Classification (NCBI taxonomy): domain Eukaryota; kingdom Metazoa; phylum Nematoda; class Chromadorea; order Rhabditida; family Hoplolaimidae; genus Rotylenchulus; species Rotylenchulus reniformis. Next base: position 7,669 of record LDKF01001911.1, read on the forward strand.
AGTAGAATTCATTAAAAAGCTTATCTATATTTCTTTATTAATCTTGTTGTATGCAATTAATTGTACATGGCTTGGAAATTCGAGTTTTATCAAGTTTATTTTTTAAATATCATTTGAATATTTTATATTGGGATATTATGGGAAATATTATTTTCTAAAAATTTGAAAAAAAATTCATTATATTAACAAAAGTAATTGAATGAGAAAAATGGTTTATATGTAAATTTTAATCCGCAGCTTTATTAAGTTATAATAACAATGAAATAATATAAATAACATTTATTTATAAATAATTTATTATTACATTTATTTTCAATTTTATTTTATTTTATCTATGATTATTTAAATCAAGCTCATTTATAATAATTTATGTATATAATTTTTTGAATAATGTCAGCCTTTGGAATAGATTATTTGACTCTTAATAAGGTTTAAATCGTTTGAATAAAAATAAAAACTTATAAAATTCGTTTTATTTTAGCGAATCAATAGTGAAAATTTATAATAAATATTCAATTGATCAATTTTTTGTTTTTTATTGTTTATTAGGATAGAATTGCTTGAGTTTTTAAATGTAAAATCATTCAAATGTATAATAATACTTTACTTTTATATTATAAATTATTTGACTCTAATATATAAACATATTTTATCTGTTTTCAACGTTAATTTTTGAATACATTAATAATATCGATTTAAATTTTTATATTTTAATCATAAATAACAACAATCAAAAAATTATTAATTATATTTTTTATGAATATTGTGATATATTTGAAAATTTTTTACTACTTAGAAATGTCAAATGGGGGAGACAATGCAAAAGAGGCAGGGCGATGAATCATTCCGACGTTGATTCAAGAGTCAACTGATCGGGCCCTTCTGCTGGAGTTGCGCTTGGTCGTTGGGCCCATCCACGGGCCCATCCGTTGGTTCGGTGTTGTCATTGTGTTCGGTCTCGGTGAACAGTCGACAGTAGCGCTGGTAGGACGGCCGAGTCTTCTTGGCATGCTCAAGGCGGACTTAGGCCCGTAGAAAGTGAGCAATATCTCCGTAGTAGGAGACATTGGCGGTCAATAAATTTTTACAAAATTATGTTTTTATTTTTTCTTATTAATTTTATTAACAATAATAAAATTTTAAACTTAGTTATTCATATTATGCATTTTAATCATCGATTAATTATCATTCAACTTCCGATGGATCCATATACAAATTTCTTTGACCCTAATCGCACAAGCTAACATGACGGGCAGTCCTACATAATTAATTCACGCTTATGCATTTAAAAATTTATCATTTTAAATAAAATTAAAAAAATTAATATACTTGTTCAATTAGTTTTTATAAATGAATTTTGCTTTTATTAATTATTATTTTAAAATTTTTTAAATTATTTTATGAGGGACGGAATATTGATTTTTTGACATTGGTTTTCTGACCTCTGACTTTCCTTAGCATTTTTAAGGCTACATATGATTCAGACCCAAAAGATATTTTGGCGACATAAAAATGTTTTCATAGGATAATTTTTTTATTCATTTCCATAAACAGATGTATTTTTTATAGAATTTTAATAATTTTCAAACATTTATTCTTTTCAGTTTTTTTTGCAGATTAAATTAAATTATTTTTTTTATAATTTTTTCAGTTTTAGCCCTTTTATTTAAATTTATCTTTCACTTTTTAACACATCTTTATTTTAAGTAAATATCTTCTAAAATATTTTATATTCTTATTAATTATACATGGCTGATTCTCGATTGATAAAGCATTTTGTTATTATTTAAATTCAATTATGACAATTATTTAATTTTCTTCTCAGAAATAATTTTTAGACTTCCCAAATATAAAATAAATATAATTCTGATAAATATGCAGTATTACTGACAAAAGACACGTTTGGCAATTGCATCAAAAGGGGCTTAATTGTAATAAAAATTACTAATTATTACTTGCACTAGATGAATTCAAAATAAATTTATTATATTAATATGATAGAATTAATTACGATGTATTAAAGTAGTATCGAACTTGTATTCTATAATAAAATTTAATTTTAAATTTTTCTTTAATATTTTTTTTGTTCTTTGATATATAATATTTCTTTTTTTATATATTTTTTTAAAAAATAACAATTCAAAAATAAAATAATGTAGTTAACATTTCTAATTAAATAATCTTTGTATATAAAATATAACATTAATTAGCAATTTTTTAACATATTATTAAATAAAAAAGGTAGTTTAATTTTGGCAGGTATTTCTTTTATTTAAAATTGGTTTATATTGGGTTGTAACATAATTAATTTCCGAAAATTAAAAATAAATTAAATATTTTCTTACTTTATTTTTGTAAATCCAACTTCAAATATAAACATTCCATTATATGCCCCTAACATTAAACTATTTATAAATTATCTTAATTAATTGATTAATGTGATTGAAAAATGAATTTAAAATTAAAGAAATAAGGAAGTCAAAATAAAGTCCCTTAAAAGAATTATCCTTTTTCACCTACTATATTTATTTAAAAAATATTTGTAGCTTATTTTGGATAAAATGGAATTACTTGATAAAAATGTCTAAAAAAATTGAATTTTTTTTTCAGTTTACGTGGCATACATTCGCATGGTTGACTTTACCTATAAAGCTCTATGGTATTTAGTCATATTTTTTCTTAGATTTAACTGTATAATTTTTTTCTTATTTTAATATTATAGTACTATGATTGTTCTACATTTTAATGATCGATTTTATTTTACGATTCATTTACCATTATATGTTGGAAAAATTCGATTTCCTAATTCTTATTTTTATTCATTTTTAATTAAAAACTTAATTTTTCAAACTAATCGGATAATTTTAATAAAAAATATGATCATCCAAGAATATAAACCAGAAATAATAATAGAAAATTTCTTTAAATTTAAAATTTTTGAAAGGAATTTAATATAATCGTGAAATTATGGTAATTTTAAATTATATGATTTTAAATCTTCTATTTATAATGGATCAACCTTTATAATCTATCATAATGCTCTATCCTTACCATAATATATTTGTAAAATATTTTGACGATAAATTGTCTAAAAAGTAAAGAAAAATTATTTTGAAAATTTCGGAAATTACTTATGTTACAACCTAATATTTAAAAAAGTTTTAAAATAATTTTGTTTTTAGTGGTAAATTAGCTTTTAATAATTATAATTAAATCGACAGCTATGCAAAGCCTTCTGCATTTTATTGAGTATCCAATTAAACCATGCTGCTGAGATTAAAATTGATTAATAATTATAAAATATATATGCATTTCAGTTTATATAAGGTTTATTATTTTATTTAATATTTTTAATATAAATTTTTAAAAATTTTGGCAGAAACAGCTCATTTGTGCTGTTATCTTTAAATATTCAAATAAAATTAAAATTCTTATCTAAAATTTAGCTTAAACAAATAAAAAATTAAATTTTAGTTATATTAAATATCTTCCTAAAAATTCTTATTTCTATTTTTTAATAATCTAAATAAAATAACTTAACAAGGAAGGTTCTATTTTTAATTAAATTATCCAAAATCTACTTTTGACACATGATTTTTTTAATTTATTTCTATTGTGAAGATTTCTAAAATTTTATTAACCAACGATTTATATTATATTCTAATTTTTATTGATTATTATTATTGTTATTATTATTATTATTACAATTATAATACGTAAAATTTTATCAGTCCAGTAGATGATGAACAAACATTTGCTATTTAGATTTATGTTTTTCATATAAATAAATTTTTTCGTAGAAAATATTAATGATGATTAATATTTCTTGACTTAATTGGAAAAACTTTTAAATAAGTTTATATAGAGTTGAATTTAAATATTTATTATATACCACAACATCATATTCTAATTTGAATTTTAAACATTTTTTTATATTCCACAACATCAGATTCTAATAGTATTGTATTTTTAATAAATTGGAAATTTTCATCATACAAAGGTTAATTTGAAATTTAAAATTTTAGTTAACATAAATTGCAATATTTAAATGAACTTAGCAATTATTTAAACGCCTTTAAGATAAAAAAATAAAATTATATAAAATTAAAATTAAAATTAAAATTAAATAAAATTCTGTCCTATTTAATGAATTTAAAAAAAATTATTTAATTTTAATTTTATATATTTTATTTTTTTATTATAAAGGCATTTAAATAATTGCTAAGTTCATTTAAATATTTGCAATTTATGTTAACTAAAATTTATCTAGAATTTTTTTCTTAATTTTGCTATAAAATATTGATATGTATATCTTCAGTATAATTTATTAATGGTATTACGAAAAATTTATTTGAAGAATAACAAAAAAATAATTTGGTTAATTTTTAATTCAATTAATATAATCATTTTTAGTAATATTTTTGATTTAATTTAATTTTTTCTTTTTTTAATTTTTAAGCTCAATTTAATATTTTAAATGATAATGTTGTTAAATGTAATAATTCTAAACCGATTTAAGTTGATATTCTTTTTATTTATTCAATACTGTTAGTTAATAGAATTTTATATTTTTTTATATTTTTTTCCATTGCTATATGAGTAGTTCAAATATTATTCAGTGTTTTATTGAATAAACTTTCGATATTGGAATTAATATTAATAATTATCAAATTCTCGAATAATATTCGTTTTGATAACTTTATCTGTTTTACTTATTTTGTTATAATTTGATGATTTTTTAGTTTTTGCGATTTGTTTTATAATAATATTTATGTTATTTAATATACACTTTTTAATTTTTTTATGTCTATAAATTGAGAAATAATTGTTCTTGTATTTCGTGAAGGGTTGTGCAGAAAAATTTTTAGATAGGAGAAGTGAACAGGAATTGAGTGGGGAAAAATTATTGGGGATGATGGTCGGATGGACAAGAATGTTTATATGACTAAGAGAGAGCAATGAAGCAGTGAAAAATCAATGAAAGCGATGGTTACACAAATCATTCGATGGGTATGAGGATAGACAAGGAATAGACTGAAAGAAAACGGAAAGGAATGGACAAAAAATGGTGCAGCCAATAGACTGATGGTTATATGTAACGAATCGATGGTGTTGATCAGGTCTGTGTTTAATTTTTAATATGAACACAAATTTCCTAAATTGGCGCAAAAATTTGCCGAAATGAGAAAATAATCAGAATCTATGCCCAATATTTGCAAAATATGACTTAAAAATGCCAAAATTCTGGCTAAAAAACAATTCTAAATTATTTAAAGAGCAATTATTTAACTAGATAAAATATTAAGTATATAAATAATATCTTCTACATTTACCTTTCAAATGCTTTGATTTGAATATTTAAATTCAAAATATATACATTTCACTAATTATATATATCATTGATTTTATTCCGTTTTATTATTTTTAAAAAATTAAAAATAATAAAAAATTCTTAAATAATATAAGATTTTGATGGTTAAAAAATAAAATATATTTATGGATTTAAGAAAAACCATGGGATCAATTGTCGCGAATATATTGTTGCTTGCTACTGCTGGCAACAGAAATTTTCTTCCCATAATCTTGCACTATTAAATGCTCTTATAGCGACTCTTATGAGGATATTACTACAAAAATGAAAAATATTAAAAAATTAATTTATATTTGTCAAATATCAACTTATTTTCATTAAAAATTTAAAAAATTAAGGGATATTTTTTCTAAAGATATTTATGTATTTTTATTTGAAATTAAATTTATTATTTTAAAGTGGTGTCTTAAAAATCGGTTATCCTAGTCATCTTTAAAATCAAATTTGTTTTATTAATAATAAATATAACAATTTTCTTTAAAAAATTAATTCATGATATAAAAATAACAAAAGACATTATTCATTAGTAAAATATTCTTTGATTAGATAAAAAAATTATCCTAATTAATTGGGTGTGAAATGATGTTTCATGCCATATAGTAGCTTGGTCAGTGTCTTTAATGAATTAAAATGTATTATATAATAAGATTTATAAATCATAAAGTAAAATACACGAAATAAAGGAATTTATATATGAAGAAAATTATTATCAAAGAAAAAAATTGTTAAATTTTTTTTGCAAAGATTAAGTATTCTTATGCTATTTTAAATAATATGTAAAGAATTTTTTGACGATTGATGATTGATTGTTCATTATATCACAACTATATCACAATTATATCACAATTTTATTATTTTATTATACTTAATTTATTTATTTTTGTATTATTTTTTAATTTTGAATCAATAAAATTGTTAGTTGCTATTGTAGATAAATTTTTATTAACTTTTTAATAAGGAAGAAAAAAATTTAACCTTTTAACGAAAAACAAAAAAAATATAAATATAAATATTAGTAGTATTCTGAAGCTAATTAGTATAGTTTTTTATATTTAACATTGCTATATAGAAAAAAATATCCCCTTTCCTGTTTATTTAATTATAATATCATTGATGATGGTTAATAAATTGATTTATTTCTTGTAAAGTTCAAAAAAAATTTGTTCTAATTTCCTTAATATTCATGATTTCATCGAATGTATATGGCATTTGAATCAAAGACCATCTGTGATTCTAATTAATTATAATTTTCATTTCTTAGATATATTTTTTGCTAATAATAGTTCGATATTTTTATTTTCGTTGGAAATTTTGTGATTTTTAGCCTAAACATGTTATTTTACTTATTATTGATTTTTATATTTGTGTTGTGTTACTTAACTATTTTCCTTTCATTTATTGATAAATTATTATTTTATTGGAAAGAGGATATTTTTTATTTTCGAAGGAATAATCAAAGCAATAATTTAGAATGAATTAATGTTAATATACCAATAATAATAATAATAATACTATAATATACCTTCCTATTTATTAATTATAATTTTTCTTTTTATCCACGTCTTAATTGATTTATAATTTTTTAAAGTTTAATCCGTTTTAATTTGTTTTGCAATATGAAAAAAAATAAAAAATTATATTTTTTATTTTTAATATTTTCCCATCTCAGAATAAGGAGTAGGTAGTTTCAACACTTATTTTGGATTAAAGCTTTTATATAAGTAATTAATAATTATTTTTTCTGATATATTTTAATCTGATATTTTTTTATTATATTTTCGAAAAGATTTAATTTTATTTATCATTTTTTAATTTTTAAACTCAATTTCTTATTTTAAATTCTATTGATGATCAAAGATAATGATTTTAATATTATCAATTGATATTCTTTTTACTTATTCAATACTATTACTTAATAGATTTATTATTTTGTATATTTTCCCATTGCTAAAGGTAGTTCAAATATAATTCAACATTTTATTAAATATTTTTGATATTGAAGTTAATAATTTTAATTAATTTTTAGTTATCTTTTCTCGAATAATAATCTTTTCTCGAATAATAATCATCGTTTTGAGACTTTCTTAATATTAATTATTTTATTTAACTAAGTGAATTTTTGGTAACTTTTACTTGAGTATATGTTGGGTCCACCCAATAAAGAACTAGATGGAAGGATTTAAGATGATATTTGGCGTTCCGCCCATGATCTTTCATAATATTGTGACTTTAGATCCTCCCTTCCCAGTTCTCATTCCCCATTCATTCTCCATAATCACTTTTCAAAATAGAGTCGCTTTCCCCAATTTTCCGCTCCCAAATATTCCGCTGTTATTTGCTCTTAATAAATAAAGTATTTATTTATTCCCTTCGGTCTATTTATTAATTGTGTCATCAAGGCACAACAGTGGCGCAGCCGGCTTAAATTCGAACCCCGGAAAGCAGAACAGCAAATTGGGACAGAAAAAATCGTGGGTTTCGAAATTTTGTTTGTTCCCATCACAGCAGGAACTTATCACCCATCGATCGATTTGCTCTGCTCTTCGCACATCCATCCATCGTTCGCCGGACTTTAGGATTCTTTCATCGCCAATCAACACAGCAAAGTCCCTGATAAGTAGTTTGGCACTACTTATCAGAAGAAATCATCGCGCTCCTGTTTAGTGTTTTGGCAACACTACTCAGGTCATCCACGCGCACCTTTATCGCTTTCTAACTTGGCGCTAGATAGCATATATAGAGGCATCCTTCACTTCGCATCCGACTTTGCAGTTTCTCCAAGTCCGGACATGGATCCTACGCTTACTGCACTGCTTCAAAAGCTCACCGACGTGGTCACAAAGCAGCAGACCCAAACCGGCACATCAGTTTCGACAAATTTGCCGGACATCCAGCCCTATGAGCATGAGGATGGCGTGGACAATGGCTTCGAGGAATGGCTCGACCGCTTCACTTTCGCACTCGACTGCAATGCTGCATCGCTCACGGACCAGTCCAAAGTCAAGTTGCTGATGACAAAGCTGAGTCCAGCGGCATTTGCTGAGTATAAGCGGTCCTGCCTCCCTGCCGACCTCACCAGCTTCAGCTTGGCACAAACCAAGGACCGGCTTCTCAAACTCTTCACTAAAAGTCAATCGATTTTCATCGATCGGTATGACTGTCTGCGAGCCACGCGCGAAGATGGCGAAGATTTCAGCACATTCATCAACCGACTGAAAGGACTGTTCCGCAAATTCAAATGGTCAGACCTGACAGAAGAACAGTTCAAGACGCTGATCCTCCTGACTTCCCTGAAATCGGGAAGGGACCTGAAGCTCCGACAGCACATTCTCGCCAGGCTGGCTGTGGATGGCGACCATGCTGACTTCACTTTTGATAAAATTGTCACTGAGCTTCAAACTTTGCTGTCCACACAGGCCGAAGCCAAGCTCCTCGAGCAGTCCGCGTCCTCTTCCAGGGTCAATGCAGTGCAGCAGAAATCAAACAAACCAAAGCCGAACAAGAGCAATTTCACCCAGCAACAGCAAAAGGGGAAGCCCCAGTCTTCAGCGCAAGAAAAGCCGCCACCGAGCGCTTGTTTTCGATGTGGTGATATGCATTGGGCTCGCAACTGCCCGCACACTTCACACACATGCAACAAGTGCAGGAAGACTGGTCACCTGGAGAAACAATGCGATAAAATTCGAGAATTCCAGGCCAAAAAGGGGAAGGGTCAGAAGAACTGCAACACAGTCACCCTCCCCGCCGCGTTCATCAACACGGTCACATCATCGGGCCTCCTGCAAGCACCCATAATCATGAATGGGACGCAGGTCTCCTTCACCCTCGACTGCGGAGCAGAGGTGAACATCATCGACGAGCGCACACATCGCTCGATCGGAAAGCCTCCAATCCAGCCATGCAGTGAGCAGGGTCGATTTTTTGAAGGAACTCGATGTACATTCATCGGAAAAGGCCTCACCACATTCGAGTTCAACGGCACCATCACAGAACAGCCGTTTTACGTGGCCAAACGCGGTTCACTCAACCTACTTTGCGCATCGACGATGGACAAATTCGGATTCCTTGAGCACATCAAGCAACTCATTCAAGGAAAAACGCCGAGTCCATCGCATCATTTGGGCAGTGTTTCGCCAACAAACGACCCCGTCAAAGTCGAGTCGGTCGTGGCAAAGCTCCAAACAGAGTTCCCAATGGTCTTCGCAGATGATCTGGGACACTGCACCAAGACACAAGCTCATCTCGTACTCAAGCCAGACGCGGTACCCGTCTACCGAAGGGCTCGGCCAGTGCCGTACGCATCTTTGCCAGTCGTCAACATCGAACTGGATCGTCTGGAAGAGATGGGTGTCATCAAGCCGGTCGACCACACTCATTGGGCCGCACCCATTCTGGTCGTCAAGAAAGCAAACGGGACAGCTCGTCTTTGCGCTGATTTCTCAACCGGTTTGAACGATGCGCTCATGCTCAATCAGCATCCTCTACCCCTGCCAGAGGACATCTTCGCAACCTTGAACGGAGGCCAAATATTCAGCCAGATCGACCTTAAGGACGCTTACCTTCAAGTGGAACTGGACGACGAGTCCAAGGAACTGTGTACCATTGCGACACATCGCGGCAACTACCAGTACCAGCGCCTGCCCTTCGGAGTTAAGTCAGCGCCAGGAATTTTCCAATCGATCATGGACAGCATGCTAGCTGATCTGCCGTTCACCACAGCATACTTGGATGATGTCATTTTCGTGAGCAAAACATTCGAAGAGCATAAAGTACACCTTCAGCAGCTCTTCGGACGCATCCAAGAATATGGACTCCGGGTTCGTCTCGACAAATGCTCGTTTTTCCAGGACCAGATCAAATATCTGGGAGTCATCATCAACAGAGCTGGAAGAACCCCGGACCCGAACAAAATCTGCGCAATTGTGGATATGCCAGATCCGACCAATGTCTCGGAACTTCGCTCACTTCTTGGTATGGTCAACTACTACCAGGAGTTCGTCCAAAATTTCCGCTTCATCAGGCAACCGCTGGACAATCTCCTGAAGCAGGAAACTCCTTGGGACTGGAACCAGAAGTGCAAGCAAGCAATGAACAAGATTCGGGAACTGCTGAAGTCGGACCTCCTGCTCACACACTATGATCCATCCCTCGAAATCATAGTGGCAGCCGACGCCTCTCAGCATGGCATCGGAGGAGTCATTTCACACAAATTCCCCGATGGCCGCATCAAAGCAGTCTCCCACTTTTCACGCGCACTCACCGCAGCTGAGCAAAATTATGGCCAAATCGAGAAAGAAGGTCTTGCCCTCGTCGAGGCCGTCAAGCGGTTCCACAAAATGATCTACGGTCGCAGATTCACACTGCTCACCGATCACGAACCCTTGAAGAAGATCTTCGGCGGCAAAGATGGTGTTCCCAAGTACACACACAACCGTCTCATCAGATGGTCACTCATCTTGCTGGCCTACGATTTTTGCATTGAATACGTCAAAACTACGGACTTCGGCCAAGCAGATGCGCTTTCGCGACTGATTGCTCAACAACGGCAACCAAATTCGGATGATGTCGTCATTGCATCCTGTGATCTTGAAGCCGACTTGAACGACAGTGTTCACCAAGTTGTCCGGCAACTTCCAGTCACTTACAAGGATCTCATCGCAGCTACCGATCAGGACCAGCAGCTTCAATCAATCCGGACTTTCATCCAGACGCAGTGGCCTCGTCGCCATCTGTTCAAGGAAACACCGGATCTTCCTGCAGAAATTTTCGAACAGTTTCTTCGCCGGAAAGACCAAATTTCCGTTGTGAAGGGCTGCCTGATGTTCGATGAGAGGCTCATCATCCCAGCGGCACTTCGTCCAGCAATCATNTGTACATTCATCGGAAAAGGCCTCACCACATTCGAGTTCAACGGCACCATCACAGAACAGCCGTTTTACGTGGCCAAACGCGGTTCACTCAACCTACTTTGCGCATCGACGATGGACAAATTCGGATTCCTTGAGCACATCAAGCAACTCATTCAAGGAAAAACGCCGAGTCCATCGCATCATTTGGGCAGTGTTTCGCCAACAAACGACCCCGTCAAAGTCGAGTCGGTCGTGGCAAAGCTCCAAACAGAGTTCCCAATGGTCTTCGCAGATGATCTGGGACACTGCACCAAGACACAAGCTCATCTCGTACTCAAGCCAGACGCGGTACCCGTCTACCGAAGGGCTCGGCCAGTGCCGTACGCATCTTTGCCAGTCGTCAACATCGAACTGGATCGTCTGGAAGAGATGGGTGTCATCAAGCCGGTCGACCACACTCATTGGGCCGCACCCATTCTGGTCGTCAAGAAAGCAAACGGGACAGCTCGTCTTTGCGCTGATTTCTCAACCGGTTTGAACGATGCGCTCATGCTCAATCAGCATCCTCTACCCCTGCCAGAGGACATCTTCGCAACCTTGAACGGAGGCCAAATATTCAGCCAGATCGACCTTAAGGACGCTTACCTTCAAGTGGAACTGGACGACGAGTCCAAGGAACTGTGTACCATTGCGACACATCGCGGCAACTACCAGTACCAGCGCCTGCCCTTCGGAGTTAAGTCAGCGCCAGGAATTTTCCAATCGATCATGGACAGCATGCTAGCTGATCTGCCGTTCACCACAGCATACTTGGATGATGTCATTTTCGTGAGCAAAACATTCGAAGAGCATAAAGTACACCTTCAGCAGCTCTTCGGACGCATCCAAGAATATGGACTCCGGGTTCGTCTCGACAAATGCTCGTTTTTCCAGGACCAGATCAAATATCTGGGAGTCATCATCAACAGAGCTGGAAGAACCCCGGACCCGAACAAAATCTGCGCAATTGTGGATATGCCAGATCCGACCAATGTCTCGGAACTTCGCTCACTTCTTGGTATGGTCAACTACTACCAGGAGTTCGTCCAAAATTTCCGCTTCATCAGGCAACCGCTGGACAATCTCCTGAAGCAGGAAACTCCTTGGGACTGGAACCAGAAGTGCAAGCAAGCAATGAACAAGATTCGGGAACTGCTGAAGTCGGACCTCCTGCTCACACACTATGATCCATCCCTCGANTCTCACATAAATTCCCCGATGGCCGCATCAAAGCAGTCTCCCACTTTTCACGCGCACTCACAGCAGCTGAACAAAACTACGGCCAAATCGAGAAAGAAGGTCTTGCCCTCGTCGAGGCAGTCAAGAGGTTTCACAAGATGATCTACGGGCGCAGATTCACCTTGCTCACCGATCATGAACCCTTGAAAAAGATCTTTGGCAGCAAAGATGGTGTACCCAAGTACACACACAACCGTCTCATCCGATGGTCACTCATCTTGCTGGCCTACGATTTTCGCATTGAATACGTCAAAACTACGGACTTCGGCCAAGCAGATGCGCTGTCGCGACTGATTGCTCATCAACGTCAACCAAATTCGGATGATGTCGTCATTGCATCATGTGATCTTGAAGCCGACTTGAACGACAGTGTTCACCAAGTTGTCCGGCAACTTCCAGTCACTTACAAGGATCTCATCGCAGCTACCGATCAGGACCAGCAGCTTCAATCAATCCGGACTTTCATCCAGACGCAGTGGCCTCGTCGCCATCTGTTCAAGGAAACACCGGATCTTCCTGCAGAAATTTTCGAACAGTTTCTTCGCCGGAAAGACCAAATTTCTGTTGTGAAGGGCTGCCTGATGTTCGACGAGGGGCTCATCATCCCAGCGTCACTTCGTCCTGCCATCATGAAGATGCTCCACCAAGGACATCCAGGGATAAGGCGCATGAAATCGCTCGCCCGCCTTCACGTCTACTGGCCGCTGATGGACAAAGAAATCGACACTTTCGTCCAAAATTGCTCAGCGTGTGCAGCGGTTTCCAAGAATCCGGTCAAAACAACGCTTCATTCATGGCCACAAGCCGCACATCCTTGGCAGCGCGTGCACATGGACTACGCTGGTCCATTCAATGGGAAAATGTACCTGATCATCGTCGACGCATTCTCAAAATATCCGGAAATTTTCGAGATGTCGTCCACAACTTCATCTGCAACCATTGCGAAACTCCGCTACCTGATCACCAGGCACGGCATTCCGGAGACGCTCGTCTCGGACAATGGAACACAGTTTCGCAGCAGCCAATTCCAGCAGTTCACGCTAAAGCATGGAATTGAGCACCTCTTCAGCGCTCCATATTCGCCACAGTCAAACGGACAAGCCGAGAGATTCGTCGACACCTTCAAGCGCGCTTTCGCCAAAATAAAGGGGGAGGGGATCACTCAGGATGTCTTGCAGACATTCCTAATCACCTACAGAACGACTCCCTGCAATGCGCTTCCGGAAGGCAAGTGTCCAGCCGAACTCTTCATCGGCCGCAGGCCCCGGACTTCACTGGATCTGCTTCGACCGTCATCCGTCCAACCAGTTGTGCGCGATCTCCCAATGGAGGAGCAATTCAACCGAAAACACGGGGCTCGCCAGCGGTCATTCGACCTTCAGGACGCTGTCTACGCGCGCCACCGCTCAACACAGGAATGGCGTCCCGGACGGATCAGCACCAGACGGGGAGTGATCTACGAAGTCGCCTTCGAGGATGGCACATCAGGTAGGTTCCACACCAACCAGCTTCGTTCGAGGAGCATCCCGGATTCGTCGGTCGATGACACGTTGGACGTGTTCAACGACACCTTCGGCCTTCCGTTGCCGCACTTGGCTCCACCACCGGATGGGGTGCTGCTTCCTCCAGAAGTACAGCCACCGCCAGAAGTGCCCGAGCCGAGGTCGCGGAACGGACACCTTCGCCCCCTCGTCGTCGTTATCCGGAACGGACCAGGCGTCCGCCAGTTCGATTGGACCTTTGATCACCAGCACTTACCCGGCCATTGACAGTCCAAAAGGGGGAGGTGTTGGGTCCACCCAATAAAGAACTAGATGGAAGGATTTAAGATGATATTTGGCGTTCCGCCCATGATCTTTCATAATATTGTGACTTTAGATCCTCCCTTCCCAGTTCTCATTCCCCATTCATTCCATATAATCACTTTTCACTTAAGTCGCTTCCCCAATTTCCGCTCCCAAATATTCATTGTATTTGCTCTTAATAAATAAAGTATTTATTTATTCCCTTCGGTCTATTTATTAATTGTGTCATCAAGGCACAACAGTATACATAAATATTGAGAATTATTTGATTACTTTAATATAAAATTTTTGAGATTTATTTTGATTTGAGTATAATATTTAAAATATATAGAATGGATATTTTATTCAGTTTTAATAAATCTATAAATTGGATATAATTGCCCATTTATTTCTTACAAAGTTATGCAGAAATAACCAAATGAATCAGAAGTGAAGAAAAGTATTTGAGTCAGGGAAAACGATCAATTAATGGTCTGAGCAAAATATGTGAAGAACGGACGGACAAGAATGTTAATAAGGCGAAGAGAGTGCAAAGAAAATAGAGAAATCAATGGGAAAGGGAAGGATACACAAATAGACCCAATGGTGGAATGGTGGAAGAGAACAAAAGAGGGAAATACTGAAGAAAAACAAAAAAGGATTAACAAAAAATGGCGACAGAAAGGTGTTTGGTACATAATCATTTATGTCATAATGGATCGGTGGTCGTGAATTACAATATATGATTGATTCGAAATTCTTTTTCCATTATTAAATTATTTATTTTTTAATTTAAATTTTTAAATTGAGAGTATTATTTTTTTAATTTTTGATTTGGGAATTTGAGAATTATTTTCAGCATTTTCTTCTAAATAAAGTGAAATTTAATATAAATTGAACAATCACTAATCCTTATAATAACTCATGCATTGTATACTAGTATTAAAATTATTAATTTATGTAAATTAATTAATTTCTCATTCAGAAAATTAATTAATTTAAATATTTAAAATTAAATCAGAATTGTACATTATATGATATTTTGGCTAAAAATTTCTATTTTTAATTTTTTAGTTCCACAATAAATTCGAGGCAACATTTTCACAAATACTTCTCATTTTTTTCATTTAGTTAGTGCAAAACCCGGAAAAGTTTTTAGCTTTTACAATGTTAGCGATTTTAAGAAAAATTTATTTTGGTTTAAAAAAAAGAAATATTTCTCCACAAAGTTAAATTAAATAAATGAATAATGAAATATTTTTTTGTATTAAAAAATTCTTTTTGTTAAGAGCTGCTTATGTTTTAATGGAAAACTTATTATTTTCTTGGATTAAGCAACTTTAAGAAATTTTATATTAAAATTTAAATATACTATATTAAAAATTTCATTTTATACTTAAGTTTGTTCCATTTTCAACATTTTTCATACTAATTAGGTATTCTGGACGATTGTCTTGTCCTTTCACCATTCATAGATTTAAATATAAAATAAAACGCTAATTATAATAGAAATTGAGCAAATTTTTTATTCAAAGGAATTATAAATATTTTTTAAGGGTAGAAATTTTTCAGAATAAAATAGAGGTCATCTAAATTTTTATTTTATAATAAAATCTTAATATATTTCTATCAGTTGGCATTATTATGAGTTTATATTTGTAAAAATTCATATAAATAATTGGCAAAATTTAATCTAATCTTTTTTAATTTAGTCATGATAAAATGGTAATTAATTATTATTGCTTAATTTTTCGCGATTTTGTGATGTAAGAAATAATTAACCATCAAAAACACAAACATGTTAAAAGAATTTTTTTTAATGGTATAATATCTTTATTCTGCTATGTTACAATCTAAAAAAATTTTTGTATTTATTTGACGAAAAATTGAATAAATAAACTTAAAATCTTTATATTTAATTAAATATTAATTAATTGTATAATTTTGTATTTATATTATTTAATATATTTAAATTAAAGAAAAAATTTTAACCATAATATTCTTATGATTGATTATAAAGCTTATAATTATTCAAATTTTTTTAAAATCATTTAAACCAATATTTTAATATAAATCATTTGCAAAAAAATATTTTTTATGATCTATTTTTTGTTTGGGGTTTTAAAAATTCCTTTTGATGGGACAATATTTGTCAGCTGTCAACCATTCAACTATTTAACGAATGGAATATATTATATCTACAACTATTCTTTTATAATTATTTTTCAATAAAAAATAAATTTACCTTATATAATGGATCAGCATTATATTTATTTCTTCTGATTTATTATAAAAAATATGTCAAACTTACATTTAATAATAATTAACATCTATTCTGAAATAAAAAATTTTTGTTTAGCAAAAATATCCAATTATCATTAAAATTAATGTAACTACCTTATTACAGAAATAAAATTTCTGCTATAATTTTTGAAATTGTTGCAAAAATCCTCACCAATTATTATGGATAAAAAATAATTTAGAGTTTTTAATTTATATAAGATATCTTTTCCATATATGCGCATTTCATTTAAAGTAGTTTTTAACCATCATTTCTTAGATATATGATTTTTTCATTGGATATAATACAAGTATTTTTTTTCATTATACTATGGATATTATAAAAATGAAAGAATGTTCTTTTGTAATTTCGTGGTATTTTTATTTTAAAAAATATATTTATTATTCAATAATTATAGTCAGTGATTATTTATTTTATTTTGTATGGATAGGCTGGGCTTTTTTTCTAAGATTAAAATTAAATTACTGGCCCGTATTAATGTTCCCATTTTAATTATCCACAAAGATTGCATCGGTACCACTAGCTTAAATTATTATTTTTAAAAAGATTGTATGGATCAAGAAAATTTCCACGGTAATATTTTTAAAGTATTTTAATTTATTTTTATATAAATAATTTTATAAATATCAAATCTTTTTTTTTAAAAAAGTATTTCTAATTCTCAAACACTTTTAATATGATGATTTGACAAGATGATTTGACGCTAATAATATTAAAAATTTGAGCTATTTGAGAATATACGAATTTTTGGGGAAAGTGCTATTAAATGCAAACCCCTTTTATATTCTATCGATGAGCTGCGTTTTTTCTTTTTTTTATTATTTAAAAAAAATAAATCAAAAACTATATATCAAAATTATTGCCTATTGTATTATTTTAATATTTTTAATTTACATATTTCAGCAAGAAAATTTATCTCATTATATTAAAAAATAATATCATAAAAACTCACTTTCACTCACATCACATAGTATTTGAAAAAACACCTTTTACTACTTTTTTTATTTTAAATTGTTTTAAATAGAATATAACGAAATGCTAATTTTCTTAAATAAAACACAATATTATTAAATTTTTAAATCTTTTAGTTAAAAGTTCTGGCTAAAGATCCTTAAAATAATCGATTTATCATACTATTTATGCAATCCATATAAAATAATTCAATTATGGATTTAAAAACACAGGCGCAAGTTGTACTGATATATTTTTGGCTTAAATTATATAATTATAAGTTCGATTTTTCGGTAATATTAATTTAATTAAATTTAATTAAGCTAGTTCATATATAGGACGAATAATTTTATTCTTTAGAATATTTATTAATTTGATTATTAATTTAATTATATGCAATAAATATTATAGAGTAGATTGAAGTAGAACCCTAGTTTCTACTTCAAAGTTGCTCTGAAATAAATTAGTGTTAAGTATTAATATTTTCATTTATAAAACGATCTATGTATTTCTATCCTTTTTACTTCAAATTTAATTATATATTTTATTTAAGTAAGTTACACTCAATGTTTTATATTATATCATATCAATATTTTAATAAATTTAATTAATCATTTTATTTGAAATATTTAATCATCATGTTAAATTTACATAATTTATTTTTTTATATTTTTTGATCAATTTTATTTTTTTATATATTTTACTATAAACATTTTATAATAGCTTTAAAATATAAAAATTCTAAAGGCGATAAGAAAATTAATTTCTTTTATTATAATATTATTTATAAATTAATGAATTGTGTAATGCAATATTTTGACACGATTCTATATAATTTTATATTTTTGATAATTAAATAATATTAATTATCAAAAATATTTTTTATATTTTTGATAATTATAATTTTTATTCTTTATTATGGCTTTGTTCTTAGATTCGTTATTTTTATAATGTTTATTTATTTTTACAATTAATTTAAACTATTTGAGATATTTAAATTCATTATTATGATTATATTTATTATAGTTTAAATTTTACTAAAAAAATATATTATCAAATTTATATACATCCAAAAAAATACTCCATTTGCTCTAGAACGAAAATCTCTTTTCCACATTAGTGACATTCATTTGCTTTTTTCTTTTTCGTTTAAAATAGATAATTGGGTATTATTATTAATAATTTCATGATTTATTTTATTATTTTTCAATATATATATTTTTTAATTTGTTTATACATTATTTTATAATTTAGAAAAAAGGTTAATTGATTGATGGTTACACATCTTGATTAGAATACAAAGATAGGTTGAGTTGGTTTTCATTTTTAAGGAATTATTTTTAATTTATGTATAAGTCTCTTTAAAATCAAATAAACTAAATAGATAAATGCTCATTTTTATGTCTAGATTAATGAGTTTGTCTATTTTTTCTTTAAATTTATTTTTCATTTTATATTATTTATAAACCTTTATATTTTAGATTATTTATAATTTATTCTTTAATAATTAAATAACGATAAATGTTATTTACAAAATATTTAAATATTTTGTTAGAATTTTGAATTTTTTACATAATTATTTTTTAATATTTTATTGATTTTTGATAAAAAAAATTATTTAATTAAAAGTTTAAGATTATTTTTTTAAATATATATTTTTCGATTTCTATTTAGATATTTTTTGGAATGAAAAATGACGGCTCTGCTCTTCGAATTCTTTAGAAGTCCAACATTGTTATTATGACATTGATTGAATTTAAATCAAATTAAAAAATTATTCTTCAGTTTATTTAATATTAAATGAGTAATAATTAATTTTTAGATTATATTCTCTTCATGAATATGAATGAATTTAAACATAACTATTGAAGATTAAAATAATTTTATAATTTACAAAAAAGATTTAGGACTTATTTTTTAAGAATATTTGATTATGAATTTTTTTTTTAATTTTATTTTCAATTCATCGGGGTCGTGCAAAGAGGCCTTCACACCACATGTGTGATGTACAACTTTTGGCTGATCTGATCTCTGAAATGCTCTGGGATGCTGGCCCAATCCGTCGCACTGATCATCTGTGGAGCCGAAAAAGCGGACAGCTGGGAGTCCACATATAGAGCGACCGGGGAAGGAATCGATGGTGCCGGAGAAATCCCAACTGGGAGAGATGATACCTTACTAACATTTACCGGTGCGTGATACTACATACATCATGGTGGTGGCGCTTTGATGATGAAGCACGCGTTGATAAAGATGAGGACTCAGACCGATGTTCACGTTCTGAGCGGTGTAGATTTTTAAATTTCATTTTGTGGAATTATTAATTTTAAAGTATTTTAAAATTTTAAAATTGTTAATTTTTAATTACATTTTTAAATCACTAATACCAAAGTGATGAGATATGGATCTGAAATTATTATAAACCATAATTTCAAGATCTCAAGACTATTTATTTTAAATTGTTCATAATAATTAATTATTTATAATAGACCACATCGAAAATGGAGCCACCCTTCTGGCCGGTGTTAAGAAATTCAAGTTAAATTTATAATCGAAAATTATGTGATTTATTCTTAAAATTTCAAACACAAAAAAGACAGATGTTAAATTTTATATCAACCAATGTTTTTATTTCTGCCATTAATTTAATTATTTTTTAAAAGAAAATCCAAACTATTAATTATATTACTATTATTATTGTTATATATATATATATATATTTATTATTATCTTTATTATTAATACAACAAATATATTAAATATATTTTAAATTTAATCTGAATATTTAACAATTTAAAGGAATTTTATAATTTAATGAGATAATATTTCATTTTACCATTATAATTTTTTATTTAAATTTAGATATTAATTTGATTTATTTGCCCCTTTTCTATAGCTTATTGTAATTTTAAACAAAGTGTTGTTTGTTTCTACTTTGTTGTTTTGTAGACTGGCGTCAATTTTAAAAATAGCATTCGATTTAATTTCTTTAATAATTTAATAAACTATGATTCGATTTTTATTTACAATTTTAAAATGAAAATATAATAAAAATGATTTTAGCACTTAGACACAAATATTCAACGGTATTTATCTTATGAAACAAATTTTATAATATTTCTCTTATCAATAAATTTTTAATCTGTAGTTTTCTTTGAACCTTTTGCACTTTTAATGAGTTTAAATTTTTAAATATTATGTTTCCAACCTCATTCATTATTCTGATTAAATTATAGATTCTTTCGAAATTATTATTTTTCATAACTTATTATTTTTTCTTGAAAACAGATTTAATTTATCGTAATGTCGAATTTATATTTTTATATTAATTATATAATCGACTCAAAATGATATTTATTCTTTTATATCATATATTTTTTTATTTAAAAATAATTTCTATTTAAAGCTGCCATTTGCGTAATAAGTTACACTGCATTGCATCTGTGGCATATACAATAGAAATGTAAAAAAACCAACAACCAACAACTTAATATTTTTGTTCAAAAATAAGGCAAATAAAATATTAATTACCAATGATTTTAAATTATTATCCTATATGGCATATTAAAGTTGAATTCATTAAAATTTCAACATACTTTAGTGCATTCACAGCCGGCCAAAAAAAATTTAACCTACATCGATGTATAAAATTCTGTACTATTTTACTTCCTTCCGTTTTATATTTTTATAAAAATTCAACTTCATTTTTAAAATTTTAAATCTATTTTTGACTATCATTGAGATCATGAATAAATGAGAAGCGAGATGTTGACTTAATTTTCTCATTCATTTTTCTTAATAATTTTTAATTTTATATAATTTATCCTATAAATATTACACTATTTTATCATGATCGTGAATAATTATGTTCCCCACGAACTTGCGATGATCTAGGATTTTTTTCCCATTTAAACAATATAAATTAATTTAAATTATTATTATATTTATATTGTTTTTTTCATTTATTATAGGATTATTATATTTTAAAAAAATGTATAATTTGCTCTTGTATCAATTTGTTTTATCATGTTAAATTAGACAGATAATATTAAATTAAAGTTTAACGAAAGATCCTTGCCATCGCCCTTTACAAGAGCAAATAAGTCACCTTAATTAGAAAAAACCAGCCTTTATTATAATAAATTAATATGCCTTAAAAATTGACATTATTTTTCATTAATTAAAAGACAAATATTTAAAAAAATAAATAAATAATTAAAATTAAAATTTAAATTTATTAACCAACTACTAAATCCATTTGTCATGTTTCCATTTTTTTATTTTTTGCAATACACATGGTTTAAATAAATTTTATTTAAATTATTATAATTTTAAATACTACACCATATAATTAGCTTAAAAATTATTTAAAATTTATAAAATCATATTAGCATTACATTTTTCTTCTTTTATATACTATTTAACATTACATTTTTCTTCTTTTATATACTATTTTAAAAGGATTAATTAAATTTTTTATTAATAGATTATTTATTTTTTTCAATAAATGTCCAAGCTTCTTTGTTATCTGATCTAGCTAATGTTGTAGCACAAAATATTATGGCCAGTAAAAAAAGTTCTATGAGTCAATAAAAATATAGAGTTCAATCTTCGATTCATCCTTCAATTCCTGAAAGAACCATTGTCAGATAAAATAAAACATTTTATTTAATTATTTTATCAAGATAAGCTAATTAATAATTATTTTATCAAGATAAGCTAATTAATAGAAATAAATATTATTACTTATATGTACTTATAAAAGTATAATACTTATAAAAAAGGAAATATAAAATAATTTTATATTTCCTTTTTTATAAGTTCACACCTAAATAATTTTATTTTTAATAATAAAAATATTTATATATAAATATTCTTTATAAGCGTTTATACATAAAAATATATAAAAAATTTTCTTTTTATTCATTCCCCCTTTCCTACCCATTTAACTGATGTTTTCTTTGTATAATTCTGAATATGTTTAAAAAATTAAACTTTTTGTGATCACAACAATAATTATTATTTATATAATAAGAGCAAATTATTTGGAATTTATTATTAACTTTTTATACAATTATAATAGGTATTCATACAAAGTACTATTATTTTTTACCTTTGCATTCTTAAATTTTTATTAAGATGTATGTTCATGAAACGTGTTGATTGATGGAAAAATGTGTCCCATGTTGTTTTGTTATTTTATATTTTTTGAAATTTATTTATGATGTATTTTTGGATCTTCGCTGGTAGCTTCATTGAGACAACAATTCTATTCACCCCCCCCCCCC
>LDKF01001913.1:5353-21129 GCA_001026735.1 Rotylenchulus reniformis
CGACCCCCCCTATTTTTTCTATGCTATCAACTTCTTTTGACTTTCGATATGGTTTATCTTTTTCCTAGGCTCTCCAGAAAAAACCAGACTAAAGGAGGATTAGGCTCCTTTTTAGATATCGGAGAAATTGGCCAGTGGAATCCGGCTCCGCCTCCGGGTGTCGCCGGCTCCGAATCTCATTGGGATGATGCGTTGCCTTTGGCCACTTCCGATCGTTCCTCAAGGGGGGCCGGTGGTGCTCGTCGCAAACGGGATGGCCAAAGTGATCAGCAGCAAGATGACAAAGGCGGAAAAGGTGAGATTTTCTGTTTCATTTGTCAGTTTGATTTTTAATTATCTTAATAAAAATATTAGATTTTTATCTTCATTCTCGATGGTTGTTGCAGGTGTTCGTCGTGAGTTTGTCAACTCGCGCAACAAACGTGGTGGAAGCGGTCGTGCCACCACCAATCCGCCTGCGGTTGGCCGAGATCGCGCCACTCGCACATCCGCAACCGCTGATGCGGGCCGTGGAAAATCCACCAATGTGTCAAAGCGCAACACGGAGGTCCTTTTTCGTTCAAAAATGTTTTATTAGGAGCTTCTTTGATATCGTGTTAAAATGATCAAATTAAAAATGCTAAAATATTTTTAACAATTTTACCTCATAAAACGAATATCAAAAAAATATGTCTATGAATTTTCACTTTTTCTTATGAATTTTTTTTTTTGTTTTTTTCTGTTTTTTTTTGTTGAAATATTCATTAAAAAAAGGTTTTTTATTATAAAATTTTTATAGAAATTGACACCTTCCGATGGAGATACCTTCTCCAACATTGGCGAGTTCCATGCGGAGGATTACTGTGTTGCGGATGATGGTGGACAAAAGAAGAAAAGGCAGGCGCCGCGACGCGGTGGCGCCAACCGTCGGGGACCACGTGACAAAATGGAATCAGAGGTGGGGTTTAAAAAGAATATTTACATTTTTAAATTTTATTTTGCTTATGATACAAAGCTAGATAAAAAATTAAATGCTTTTTATTTATTTTTCATGTTTAGCACCAAAATGATGAGATTGCGCCAGCAAAAAACTCATCATCGAGGCCGCATTCACGACCTGTTCGCCCAGCAAATGACAGCAAATCCGTTGATCATCGATCAGTCTACCAACCGCAGAAGAGTCCGGTTTCTGAAGAGGGGGCCAACGAGGAGTGGGAGACCGCGTCGGAGACCAGCGGCGGCGGCGATCATGTTGATCAGCAGAAAAGTGATCACCGGAAGGCTCATCATGTCCGATCGGCATCCTCGATGCTGCCAGCTGATCATCCCGGCGGAGGCCCCAAGAGGGTGAAACCGCACCGAAATCGCATGGGATTGGGTATGACAACGGCGGCGAACAACCATAATCACCGACGAGCCGGCGGGGGAGGCAAGGAGGGCATGGCCATGATGATGAAGGAGAGAGGTGGTTCGAGGAAGACGGCCCCGTCCTCATCATCAACATCGGTAACTGCGGCGAAAGAACCGCCAACAGCAGGAGAAAAGTGAGTGGGCATTTAAATATTTTTGAAATTTTTAGCATATTAAAATATTTATTTTAATATAATAAAAAGTCGGAGATCATTTTAAATAATTTTTAATAAATTTTTAGCGGAAGAATCACAGAGAAAGAGAGAAAATTGCTTTTCTGGCTAACTAAAATCTTTTATCTTTGTCATTTTTGAATTAATGTTTGCTATGAAAATCTAATTACCATTAGTTATGTTTTCAAATCTCTTGAAAAATAAATAATTATAATTTTACATCTAATTTTTACACGGATTATAGGATTTTTCAAAATTATAGGTCATCGTCGTCCACATCTGCCGCCACTAACACATCGTCGTCCACATCTGCCGCCACTAACAATGTCGTCAAAAATGGTGGTGGAGCCGAGAAGCAGAAAAAGATGGAGACAGAAGACAAAAGATCGGGAGCTTCTTCTTCCTCACAATCACAACAACGCATCAGCGCAGGTCAAAAAAACGCGAAACCCGGTGAGATTTTTAAAATTAATTTAAAATTAAAAAATTTATGAATTTTTATTATTTTTTAGTCAAAATATTCGAATTTAAGCCCGATCTCTAATCTCTTACACTTTTAATAATTACTAATTATAATTACAGCCAGCCATACATACCAAAGCAACGCCGAATCCGCGAAGAGCAACGCCTTAAGGCAGCAGCACAACAGCAGCAGCAGTAACGGTCGCGGAGGAGGGACAAACGTTGCGGAACAACAACAGCAGAATGCTCGCTTGCACCGAAAAGGTAAAGGGATTTTAGAAAATATTTTCATAAAATCGGGAACGTAACCCCCAAAAATTAAAAAACCGTCAATTCATTTAAAGAAAAATAAAATTTACCGGGAAAATTTTTTATATTAAAATCATTCACAAATTTATCCTTCTTAAGATTTTTTGGTCAAAATTAAATTATTATTTATTGTATTTTTCATGGGATTTTTTTCTCATTAAAGGGCTTGACGCGACAAAGCCATCGGTGCCGAAAAGAGATTGGCTGGCGGGTGTTGACATTAATGATGCGAGCGTCGTTGTGATCGATGGGAGCAGCAGTGATCCGGATCAGGGGAGCAAGCAGTCCAAGGAGAACCATGCGAGTGTGAACAGTGGCGGAGAGGAAAACGATGATTTTGAAGAAGTAAGAAAATGCAGAATTATTTATTTATTTTTCAAATTTGCCTAAAATATTCTGAAGCTCTGGAAACAGGGTCAAATTGGTCCACCTAAAGATGAATTTAAAATAGTCCATTTTTGTAGGAATAACTACTAGCAAATAAAAATTGGGAAATTTTTAAAGTATATTAGTAGATCCAAAAAATAAGTAATTTACGGTAAGCCCAAAAAGGTTTATGTTTTAATTTTTTGATTTAAAAATATCTCGAGGAATTTTTTTCTGATGCTTCTGATTTTTTCCGTATTTTTATGATTTAACTATCTTTTCATTTAAAAATCTTGTTATTTTTCCTTCATTTAGTTTTTCAATTTTATTCTTTTAAGGTTTTGTCCAAGAGGTCCAAGAAACAGCGGATAGCTAGCCAGAGGGCAGCAGAGGAAGAAGAACGGAAAAGATTGGAAAATCGAGATCATGAGAGAAAGTCCGTGCAAAAGCAGACCAACAACCATCACCGGCGAAACCAACGCCGGGCAAGGAGTGTGATTGTGGACAATTCAGGTCCAATTTTTAACTTTTTATTTATTTATTTTTAATTCCATATTTTGAGGAAAAAAACTTGTTTAACTATTAGATTCGAAATTGTTGAATTTTTTCGAAAAAAATTTTTGCCAGCTATTATTTTTGCGTTCGACTTTCAATAATCTAAAAAAATGAAAAAAAGATAAAAAATCGCCTGAACTCAACTGTATCCTTAAAATTTTAATCAAAATTCACTGATTGGAATTTTTTTAATTTCAAGCTTTTAAGATTCACTGCCTTTGGTGATCCCGTCCTTGGCCTCCATCGACACATCCGCCATGGCACGACAGCACAAAAGACGGCAGAGTGCCTCAACCATGGCACTTCCACCGGCAGACCAAACGGCACCAGAATATGATGACAATGATGATGGTGGTGGTGGGCAAAATGGATATGACGATCAACTTTTGCTGGAAAGGGTACAAATTTATTTCTTATTATAATTGAAGATAGAGCTGATTCTAGATCTTGATCTTGCTTTTCTGTTTTTTTATTTGTTTTTAGATTAGAAAACCAACTTTACTGAAAACCCAGAGTCAAATCTTCCCTAATTTTTTGATTCGAATTTTTCTAAAATTATCGAATTAAAAAAAATCAGAACAAAATTTTTTCCAATTTTATGTCATTTTTTATTTAGACACATTATTTTGCTATTTTTCGTATATTTCTTCTATTTTTATAAATTCAATTTTCAAATTTTACATTTTGAGAAAACCGGAGTCTGGATCCAGGCCCTGCCTTTTTTTTCTGGCCAAAATTATTCCTTATTCTCATCAATCATTTTTCTGTGATTTTTTTGCAGGGAAAACATCAAGAAGACGATGATGCTTCACCACCGCAATTTGACAATTTGCATTTTATGCTACAACAGCGCCGCGACTCATCCCCGGACCCTTTCATGGTCAGGGGTGCAACAAGGGCAGGCAACGTTGTTGATGGCCCATCCTCCCCAACTTTGCCATTGTTGATCAACAAGTTGGACATCAACACGGAATCGGCTGCCATGTGGCCACTGACCGCTGCAGTGCAACAGCAGAAGGCGCCTCCACATTCGCCGTTGGACAGGCTAGTAGCAAAAAATTCTCTATATAATTGACAAATTATTTTTCTTTTATTGATTTTATCTTTTTTGCGTTGTCCGCTTTTAATAAGTCTTTTGTTCGATTCCATCTTAATCTTTTTTGCTGACTTATTGATCCATTTTGAACCGAATTCTAAAATTAAACCACTAAAATAGTCTCATCCTAAAATATTTCCAAAATTACGATAAACCGAAGCATTATTATATTGAAATAAGAAACCTTTTTCCAGTTTGAATAATATGAATTTTTACAGTGGGAATGACGCCTTTCATGATGCCATCGATGGCTCGCGCACTCCGACCATGATGCCATCGCCGATTGCGCGCCCAACACCCAAACACAAGAAGCAACAGCAGCAGATTATTGCTGATGAGGAGGGGGCACAACCACAGCAAAATCACTTTGCAACTCCTGCTACCGTCACCACCGATGGATTCAAGGGATTTGAGCAGCTGGGCAAGGTGGATTAAAATTGCCATTCGGATAGCCCATTGCTAACTTCTTAAAAAGTCGTATTTGGTTTAAACGAACGTATTTCTATAATAAATTATCTAAAAAAAAATCTAAAAATTGTGGAATATAATTCCTATATCTGTCTCTGCCCTCCAAAATTTTTCAACCAACCCTATCAAAAACTGAAAAAAATTCTGAAAAGGCCAAGCAGTTTCTCTGGCTTAAAACCAGTTTTTTGATAGGAAATTGAGCTGTTTGTACCCGTCTGGTTATATAGCAGCATATACAACAAACTTTCTTTTGATTTTTTCCTATTTTCAAGAATAAATAATACTAGTAGTATAATGGGCGAATTCAATAAAATGAAATTGACCAAAAGTGATTTTGGCTCGAACGTTCTAATTGAATTTCTCTCATTTTAAGCCCAATGAACCACCACCGCCGTCACAACCACCATCAGTAATGGCAAACAATATTGTTGTGCATCGTCATCACCAGCTGATCGGAAGCCATCATCACCACCATCACAACGAGCAGTTGCAGAGCATTGAGCATGCCCAGCTGCAACGACAGTTAGACAAGGTGAAGAACTTTTGGCCCACCAACGGCACAGGGGACACCAACAATGGTATCGGTGGTGAAGTGTTGACAAGCAACAACAGCAGCAACATTGATCGGAACAACCCAAAACTGCAACAACGACATGTTGGTGAGGATGGAAAGACGACGAACAATTTGCACCAAGAAAAGTCGGCAATGCTGGGAGCAAACAACGCAAAACCACCGGTCCATCATCATGTTGGGGGAACAACGACGATGGCAACAGCAGGTGGTGGTGGAGGAGTTGCAGCACCGCCGGTGATGCCAATCGCACCTGGTGCCAGCTTACTGGACAATGGAACGGCACAACAACAACAACAACTGAAGACGAGTAGGTTTTTGTATTTTTGGATACTTTTCGTTTATGGGACTTTGTGGGACCAAGGTAAATAAATAAAATTTTAAGGAAAATATACGCTTAATAATTTTTCGTCATAAAAACCATTTTCACATCCTGTTTAGGCTCACCCGCTGTTGCTGCCGGGACCAACAATGTCACCGTTGGAAGCTTGGAAGGCGGTGACAGTCTGGCGTCAATGCAACCGCATGCCATAACTGCAACAACAACAACATCCGCGATTCCTACGCACTTGCCGCCACCTTCGATGTGCCATTCACAGCATCAGCTTCCGGATCTCGCTGGTAGCGCAATTGGCGTCGTCGATGCGTTCCGCAACATTTGTCGACCGTTTGGTGGTGGTGCTCTTACGCAAAATGCCAGCAGCAACAGTAGCACGCCGTTGTTGATGCCGATGCCTACCTATTTTGTCGGCAACAGCAACAACAGCAATGTTTTGGAGCAGTCCGGGACACCTTCGTCAACGGCGGCGATCGCCAGTTTGGCTTCCGCAATGGCGACAGCAGCGGCTACGCGTCCGATCCCCACTCCGACGCATCTGCCACCGCCTGCGTTCCCAACACATTTGCCGCCGCCTACTCTGACGGTGGGCGAAATTTTTGCTTGAAAACTTTTTGCATCCTTTTTTCGGAATTATCCTTTATCGAAATTGATTAACGGACCAATGATCCGATTAACTTATTTATTTATTTATTTTATCCTTTATCGAAATTGATTAACGGACCAATGATCCGATTAACTTATTTATTTATTTATTTATTTATAATTTTTACAAAAACGTAAAATAGTAATAAAAAATGAGCTAAAAATAGATTTTTTTCAATTTTTATTCACTTTTTAGGATTTAAAACCTGAGAAAAATTATTTTCGGGACCTCAATCGCAATCAGAATTTGGAGGTAGCCTAGTGGTTGCACTATCAGGAGTGAGGGCGCCAGTTCGCGGAACAACGGTTTTCACCGCCGCGTTTTTCACCGCCGCACTAGAAAAATGATAATAACTTTTTTATGTAAAACGTAGAGAAATGAGTTTGGTGTCAAAAGATAGCCCTAAATGTCTGCTATAAATTTGCAAGAACAACTAACCAATTTGGCCAAGTAGAAAAAAAGTTGTGGCCAAGTTAAGCCATAAACTCGTGGTTTTGGCCAATGGTCTGGTCATAACTTTTTTTCTGCTTGGTCAAACCGATTAATTCTTTCTGCAAATTTATAGCAGACATTTAGGGCTATCTTTTGACACCAAACTCATTTCTATATGTTTTATCTGAAAAAAGTTATGTTCATTTTTCTAGTGCAGCGGTGAAAACCGCGACGGTGAAAACCGGTGCACCCGCCAGTTCGAATCCCACAATTTTTTAATTTTCGGAGAACTTATGGACTTGCAATTTCGAACCATAGATTTTTATGGAATATTGTAAAAAAATTTAGCATTTGAATCCGGGCTCTCATCTCAACAATTTTCACATTGGTGACGGCACGGCAACATTGTACGGGCAACCGCCACATTCGCTGCGTCAGGCTGGCCTCATCGCGTCCGACTTCAGCATGTTCCCTCCTCCACCGCCGCCACCACCAAGCAGAGGCGGTGCAGGACTTCCGCGCCACCACCAGCAGCAACAGTTTGGGGCACAACAAGACCACCGCTTCGTTCAACAGGTAGAACAGTTTTCCAAAATTGGATTGATCCATTTATGCGTCTAAAAAGCATTTGGTACTTGTCGGGTTTGTGTCTACCCTGGACCCCCCCCNCTTCCAAATAAAAATTTTGAAAAGAACGTTTTTCAAGAAAAGACATCCCTGGGGTTTTTGACGCTGAATCCGAATTTGACGTCCATTTTGACGTAATGCGTCATTTGACGTCATTTTTTGACGTTGACGTCAAAAAAAAATTTGTACAAAATCCTCTAAAAACTATGGTACTCCCCTGTGGCACTTATTGACGCTGAATCCTATTCCACGCCCATTTTTCGACATCTGTGGAAAAAATTTTGTTGACGTCATCATCAAAAATTAACCCTTGCGGAAATTACAATGAAACAAACAAATTTGACGTCGACGTCAAAAAAGACATCAGAATCGGATTCAGCGTCCAAAATTATCCTTTGATGAAAAAAGTAAAAAAAAAACGAAAAAAAATTTAACATTGGGGGCGGGTCCAGGGTAGACACAAACCCGACAAGTGCCAAGCATTTTTATGGGTTTTTTTATCTGATTTGATCGACGCCTTTAGTCAAATTTTTTGAAAATTAATTATGCTTTGGATAAAATTTTTTTTTATTTTACCAATTTTTTTTATTTATGATGAATTTATAGCTCACAATCACAAGTCAGTCAGACTTGGGTCTTACGAAATAGGAGGGGGGTCAAAGTCCAAATTTTTAACCAGAAGCACTAAAATTCTTCGAATCGTTTTTATGCCATAGGCACAAATATTTTTCTCAAGGGATTTTTTTAAATCCATCCCGGGTGCAGCGGATACTCCTTTGTCCCTTTCACATGTATTTTGTGAAACTTCACAATTTTTTCAAATTTTCAGCCTCCCATGGCTCACGCGTTCGGCGCGCCTCCGCCGCTCCAGCAACTGCCGCTGGGTCAGCAACCCCAAAAGTACGCCGCTGGGACACCCATGCCGCCGTTCGGAGCCGCCATCTACCACGGCGCCACCACACCGCATCACTTCGCTCCGCCGCCTCCGCCTCCTCACCAGTTCACCATGGCGCCGCCGCCTCCGGCGTCGATCGGCATCTACGGCGCTCCCCCGCCTTAGTGTGTGATCTTTGGTCTAAAAGTTGGCGATCGCGGAGGTGTGGTTCAATCGGTACAGTATATTATGGGAATTTTTCAATATTTAAGCTGATCAGACCCAATCCAATCAATTTTTCTCCCTAAATTCCCACCGAAATTCACCAAAATCCACCACATAATCTTGTAAAATTTTCCCTATTCTTCTTCTCTACTGATCAGAACAGATCAATCGATAATCCCTCCCTATGCTAATGATGATCAAATCCAAATCAACCAATTCCTCCATTATTTCTTCTTCTCTCTAAATCAATTTCTCCGTAATTGTAACTGTATTGTGTTTTTAATCAATGTTTTTTGTTTTTGGCACTCCCCTCCTCCCCCTTTGTGTCCCACTCCTTGTTCTAATCCAATTTGATCATTTTTCATCCTTTTGAAACAATTAATTAATTAATTTTGGCCCTCTCCCCTCCCTCCCACAATCATATTTTGACTCATTTATGTCTCTCTCTCTACTCTTGACCATATATAAGCACACCACCAATGTCATCATTTTTATTATTTTTAATTTTGGTATTTTTCGCCCTTAAATTATCGATGTCCACCACTGATTTTGGCTTTTATTTTTGGTAAATGTTTGTGATCATGGAAATCACCCAAATGAACTAATCGGTTTTGAAATTGGAAAACCCAAGCTAACGAGATTAAGTTTAAATCCCACAAATTCAACAGGGGCCCTTTTCATTTGAGAACCAAAATTTGTTGATTTTTTAAAATTTCTTTTCAAGGGTTTTACGACATTTGCGGTTCTCGCTTTAACTCGGTCCAAACCAAACTTGTTAGAGAAATGAGTTTGATGTTATCTAAAAAATAAGCTTATGACGGCTCGAATTGGTCCACTATGAAAAAAGTTATGGCTAATAGAATTATTTTGGCCAAATGCACAATATTTTGGCCATGAACGTTGGCTCATTTTGCAGCTAATTTTTTGTTTGTTTTTTCAACACCATAATCATTTTTCTAGATTTTATTTGAGCCGAATTATAGCGATTTGGCCGCAAAGCCAATTTGGCCGCATTTTACCTAAAGGGAGCGGGTTTTCAAAAGGTGTCTTTCAATTAGCGCCATACTTGTTTTAACAGTATTTTTTGATCATCTAACCCATATGAATTTGGTCGAATTTTTTCTGGTTTTTTCTAAAACGCGTGAAAATATGTTTGGTACAAGACTGTTCGAGAATTTTTGGTTTAAAAGCAATGAGAAAAATTTTAAAACACAAAATTTATTATGTTGCGACAAAAACCGTCCATTCAATTAAGAAAATTTACAGATTTACACAGAGAGTTGTGGTCACAACGAAGAGATGAGAAATATAAAAGTTGTACACAACAACACGAGAATATAGGGGGAGTGTTAATAAGAACATTTTCTTGGTAATAATACAGAACAGGGTCTTCCTAATAAACATGGTATGATGGGGTTTTTGGGTCATGCTATATAGGGGAGGACGAACCTGAGTCCAAGAAATTACAGTATCTGTCTGGTAAGATGATGATTGGTAGTAGTGATTAATAGGACCGGATTTTTTTTCAAATAAGGGGAGAAAAGATACGAACATGTAAAGGAGAATTCCCCTTTTTGACTCAAAATTTTTTTTTCATTTTGGCTCAAAAAATTTTTTTTCAAAAATTCATGTGAGATCAACAATTTTCCAAAAATTCAAGTGAGATAATCATCAAGAAATTTTTTTTCAGAAAATTAAAAAAAAATTTAGGTGATCTGAATTGGATTCTAAGCCAACGGAAATTTATAAATGAAAAAAAAAATTGAAAAAAATATAAGGTGGAGGGGTGACTCGCCTAAACCTCTTTTACCAAATACGGTAAAAAATGGGTCTCAAATTCCATTTTCTGCAGGGACACAAAAATCCGGTCTCTGACAAATAGCTTCCTAACAATATAACTGATCAGTTTTAGTTGTTGTTGTCGGCTGATCTTTGATGTTCAAGGTGTCTCCGATCATTCACTAACTTCCTGTGCTTTTTACCTCCTTCATCGGTTCCGACTTCCGACTCCTTCATCGTCGCTGTCCTTGGTGCCAGCCGCCTTCTCCAGCCGTGCCACCGCGGCCGCCTTGTTGCCCTTGGCCCAGTACGCTTTGGCCAGGAAGAGCAGGTTCTCAAGCCACAGCAGTTGGAGCTTTTCGACCGCAGCAAAGTCCTGAAAAAACATAGAGAAAATTAAAGAAAAATTAGGAAAACTCTAAATTTTTACCCGGATTGCATCATCGTAAGTAATAATAAATTGTCATTTAAAAATTTTATTTCCTTCATCTTCAAAATCGTTTGGAACTGTGTTGGAACTTAGAACTAATAAAATTTGTTGGATTCATTTATGTAGGACAATTTTATGCGTTTATGCTTTTTCATTTCAAAAATGCTCATAAATATTAAATTAATTTAAAAATACTACTATCCTAAAATGAGAATTTTTTTTGTCATTTTCTAGTTTTCTTTTATTCCACATCACATATATATTATTTGAGAATTTTATGCCAATTTTTTTTAAAATAATTTTCTACCTTGTTGATATCATAGTGCTAAAAAAATACTGCCCAATAATATGGGTATATTTGCAGTCTTATTTTGCACATTAAAATTAAAACATCCTCAGCAGAGGAGTGTTTTGGTTGAAAATTGGTGAATTTTTTTTTGGAAAGATTTGATACTTCTAGATAAATTTTTGAATAACCCGAGACTTTTTTTCCCCTTCAAAACTTCCATAGGCTTAGTCATCATTGAAATTTTTTTCAAAAATTTAACCGCGGGGACTTTAACATACCGAGGGACCTTTAGGCATTACTGACAAGTGAATAAAATAAAACAGACAAATTGAATTTATTTCGTCTTTTAATTTTAGGCCATTCATCGTTTTCTCTCATTCACTGTTCAAGGATCATTGCTCTCATCGTCAAACTCCATACATCTTCCCGGTACATCGGTTCTCCCTCCTCTCCCCAGACAGTGCAGTCGCTGATCCACCTCACATGCGTCGTCGTTCTCGCTTATACAACAGTGTCGGCTGCCCCAGCATTCTGATAAAAGGTGAAAAATTAAATTCCTAATTTGATTAAAGTTGAAATTTAAAAAAAAGTAAAAGTTTTCGTTTCTTACTTCGGCCATAAACTCTTCGATAAGGATCCTCCCCATTGTCATTGTCATCATCATCGTCACCACCATCATAATCGTCGTTGGCAAAAACAATTGGCAAAAGAAAAAGCAGGACAAGCGAAAGAGTGAAGAAAAAGCGCATTTTTGGTGATTTTGGGGAGGAGGAAAGTGGTCAGCAGAAGGAGAAGGGAAGAGAGGAATGAATGATCCCGGGAAATGGTGGGGTGAGAGCCCCCGATGGATGCATTTATGGGAGTTGGCCAGATTTTTCTCAGCCGTGAAAAAATCGTAAATGGACAAAAATTATTCCGAAAGGCCTAAGATGACGTGTGGAAGGGGAAAAAATGATGTATGTATGGGTAGAAAGAACGACCGATTCGATATCGGCGGAAAATTTGAGATCACGGTAAAAGTTCGGAAAATTCGACACCAATTTCAACTTTCAAAAAGAATTAGGAGTCGGTAACTGATGGTTTTGAAGAATTTACCGGTGTCCTCTATGCTAGGGTTCGGCAAATTTTGAGTATGTCCGATTGTCGATTTTTCCAATGGCGAATTTTCCGAAATTTTACTAAGTAAGGTGTCGAATTTTCTGCTTTTTGGTGTCGAATTTTCCGAAAAATCTTGCTGACGAATTTTCCAGTGTCGAATTTCCCTGCCACCGGGTGGGAAAAATAGATAACAAGGGAGAGAAAGAAAGGTGAGAGAGAAGGAGAGAGAACGATAAGAGAGAGACGGAGAGTGAGGGAAGAGAGAGAAGGAAAGAAAAAAGAAACTAGGTACTGTTTGAATGTTTTTTTGACCCTGTAATGGGCGGACGGGCTACAGTATAAAACGCCACTTAAACGAATAGCGACGCTCTTCATCTTTCTCAACTCAAATGCAACAGATAAACAAAAACTGAAAGAGAACAAAGCGGTAAAGAAAAAGAGCACGCGAGAGAACATAGCGGAAAAGAAAAAGAGTTCGTTTCAGAGGCTTTTCATTTTTGCCATTGCAGGGTGGAAAAAAAATTAGAGCAGTAGCTCTAATGAGCGCCGGAGGCGCGATTTTGGGCTAGTACCATGAAATTTATACTGTATTTCTCATATACATAAAATATTTTCCAATTTCCTCATTTTTTTAAATTTTTTCTCAAAATTTTTCAATTTTTTCTTTTCATTTTTTCCCAATTTCCTCGCGAATCACCAAACGGAATAATAAAAAGCAATTTGCGATGGATGATCGGAGCCATCCCATCCATTAGCTAAAATGCGTGGGACGTGTGACGGGGACAAGCCGGCCAAAAATGTGGGCGATGAAATTGTGGGACGACCAAATCGGACGGAATAAATTAAGCAAAAATGAAAATGGTTTGAAATTTTCCAAATTTTACAATATATTTTGAAAAAAGTAAAAATGATGGTTATTGAGTACAATTATTAGAGACCGGATTTTTAGGTGCTAAAAACCCAAAAATAGGTAACTATTTTAGGTTTTTACCCAAAAATAGGTGCTAATCGCCAAAAAAAGGCCAAAATAGTTTTTTAGCTATTTTTTATTGCATTTTTGTGAAGGAATNTCGGATCTCCTGAAAATTTTTTTTGACAAGAATTGATAAGGATTGAGATGTGTAAATCAGGCCTACCTAAATTATTTTCTTAGAGGTAAAGAATCTCATGTTGATCCTGAGGGTATAAAATTTTTCTGAATTTCTAATTTTTCGAAACCACCGCCCCCAACTTTCAATGTCAAGTCGTCTTTCATTTAATATGATAAAGAAAATGTCGAAGAATAAATTGAATAATTTGGAATAACAGCATCATAAAAATAACAATACCGTAAAACCTGTTTTATAACCCCGCCGGGGTTTATATTTTTCAACCACCTCCAGCAGAGGGGGGTCTATTACAGGGGGCACAATTGCAGGGGGTTATATTATAACAGAGATGGTATCTGTCCTTTTTTAAAGGATTGTCCTTTTTTTCAGACCAAGGGTGTCCTTTCGTCCTTTATTTTTGGATTTTAAAAAATTTTATTCAAAAAATGACTAATTTTCCTAAGAAAAAGGACTAAATTTTCAAAATTTTCTCCGGCGGTCCCTATAGGGGCCGCCGGCACCCCCACATTAGGTTTCTTCAAAAAAGGTCTTAAAATGTCTACTAACGAGAAATTCTCTAAAAATCGATGATTTTCTCGTTAAAAGCAACAAATTGCATCTGGAAATTATTGATGATGACAAATATGATGCATAAAAATTTATTGTTATTATGAATTTTCCATTTTTAAAAAATGTCCTTTATTTTGAGGATTTTCCCCAGTGAAATCCTTTATTTTTGCCCTTGATGTCCTTTTTTCTGAAAATTTTCGATACCATCTCTGTATTATAATATATTAATGCATTTTCGGCTAGCCTATAGTATATCAATCATTTTGGTACAGTGGAATGACCAAATTTCACCTCATCAAATTAGGCGTGATTTCGAACACGGCGGTGCCAATGTTTTATGAACTGTAAAGGTTCTAAATAGAGACCGGATCGATCGATTAGTCGATCGATTTTTTTTCGATGTTCGATTTCGATTTTTTGATCGAAAAAATCGATCGAAGATTTTTTGGATTTTTCGATTTTTTGATCGAAAAAATCGATCGAACAATGTGAAAAATCGAAAAATCGATCGACTTTTTCATTGAAAAATCGAAGGAATCTATCGAAATTTTGTTAGATTTTTTCCTAAAATAAACAAAACTTTTGACTAAAAATGACCAATTTTCTTAATAAAATTAAGCGGAAAATTCAAAAATTTCCACGGGAGGCCCCTATCGGGACCACCCTTACCCCCCACCAGGATAGGTAGTAGGTACAATAAAATAAATGACCCGCAAATTTTTTATTATATTCTTACACCTAAGGATTCAAGATAAGCCATCAATTTCAATATTCATGCAACTTTCTATAAGCTACGACTACGACCAAGTAAGCAATTGGCACTTTTTGCATTTGGGTCCACAATTAGCGCACAAAAATTTAAAAAAAAATCATTTTTTTTTATTGAAAATGACTTACCTGGGTAATTTTTGACGCTGAATCCGATTCTAAATATATTTTGACGTAATGCGTCATCTGGGGCCTGTAGATCTCCTTCGGATAAAGATCAGTGTTCTGCCTGATCCACCTTTTTCGGAGATGATCTGATCTGATCCTGATCCAGGGGAGTGGATCATCAAAAATGATCTGATCTGATCTGATCCGACCCCCTGGATCAGGATCAGATCAGATCAGATCACGTCAGATCATGATCTGGATCAGATCAGATCAGATCACCCACGATCATGATCCAAAAAAAATATTTTTCGTTATTTCCACATTTCAAAAAAAAAAATTTTTGAAAAAATTTGTTGCTCCAAAAACAGATTTCATAACCATTTACCCTCAGACTTTCTTAAGATAATCATTGATGTAAATCATCATTTTGTCATTCAGTAAATCTATTTTCGTCCGATTTCTATGCCGTGCCGTATTCAGTCCAGCGATGCTAAAGACACGTTCTATCGGTGCTCCGGTAGCAGGACAACAAAATATTTTCAACGCCAATTGCTTTATTCCTTCCCATTCCTGAAAAAATAATTTAACTCTACAAAAATTATTTTTTAAGCAACAATAATTGAATTATATTTTACCTTTGTAACGATTTTTTGCCAAATTTCGATTGGACTTTCATTTTCATTATAACGATAATTGCGTATATATTTTAAGGCTTCAATAATGATTTCTTGCAAATTTGTTCCGCTGATATGACGCGATCTTTCAAAATCAGCTGCCATTTTATTCCTAAATTCATCCACAAGTTTCTGACTAGAACTTGGTTGTTGTCTTTCAGCATCATCTGCTTGCTGATTTATAGTGCCAATCTAAATAAATCGATATATTCAAAAGAACATTCAAAAGTTTTCACCAGGGTTTTGATATATGCACTAGCTGAACAAAATATTTTCAACGCCAATTGCTTTATTCCTTCCCATTCCTGAAAAAATAATTTAACTCTACAAAAATTATTTTTTAAGCAACAATAATTGAATTATATTTTACCTTTGTAACGATTTTTTGCCAAATTTCGATTGGACTTTCATTTTCATTATAACGATAATTGCGTATATATTT
>LDKF01001914.1:8694-34168 GCA_001026735.1 Rotylenchulus reniformis
ATAATTTTTCATTATCAGTATTTCGGCTAAATTTTGAACTTTTTGGCCGAATTTCGATAAAATAAAAGTACGAGAAGATAGAGCATAAAACTTTCGGTCTAAAAAGTCTTACAAAAAAGTTTTGGCCAGACTGGTCTTTATTGGGTCTTTTTTAACGCCCTTAAGGGCCTTTTTAGGTCTTATTAGAGTTGGAATGATTGGATTTGTTCGATATGAGTTGTGCAATCTAAATACTTAGTAAATAAAAAGGATTTGAAGATGGTCTTTCATCTAAATAAACATATAAAAAAGGATAAAAATTATATAGGTTTAAAACTATTTTAGGCTATAAAATTATTTATGCATAAATTTTTTAATTTTATCAAATAAAATCGACGCTAAAAAATTGGCCGAAATTATGTCTCTTTTAAAGGGAATGAAAGCTGTTGAATAACAAAATGAAAATTTTACAAATCACATTCCGGTTTCATTTTTTATTTTTTTGATGCAAAGTCTCTAAATTTTTACTATATGTATGATTGCGACTTTCTAGCTCCCTACTACAGCAGAGAGATAAAATTGAAAAAGAGAAAATAATGGTCTCAAAAATAAATAAAATCAATTTTAAAGAAATAATCAATTTTTGATTATTCATTTCGATTTTAAACTTTTAATCTTTCCGGATTTACTCACGTTTCGCGAAAAATTCACTGGTAAAAGCTTCATCGGAAATATGCAAAGCTTCTGGCAGAGTGTACACCTGATGGAGCCGCCTCTGCCGACGACGCGCCGCAACGCCTCCAGGCACCGCGTGCAGTTGGTGTGTCCGCAGGGCAACATGCGCGGGCCCTCGAACAGATCCAGGCAAATAGAGCAAGTCAGAGAAGCGACCAAGTCCACATCCGAAACAAAAGAAGAAGAAGAAATCATTTATTGGGTTGAATTTGGATTGGATTATAAAAAAATTAATAAGAATAAAAATAACAAAATTAATGTGGCTAAAATAATGCATTATTTAGATTTTCCTGGATGTTGAAAAAATAATGAAATAAATTAGACTTTTCATATAACCAATGGACTTGATTCTAAACAACCAAAATTTGATACTAAATTCATGAACTTATAATTTAGTTTATCAACCACGCCATAAAAAATTTTCATGATAAGCATAATGCTGAAAAGATTTCCAACTTCAAATTTGTCCTATGTAGAATGATTTTTTCTTGGAAAAATGATCCCTTATATGCAAAACAAATTATTATGTAAAACAAAAATGTATCAAAATTGTGATCACTGATCAGAATGGTGCTGATCTACTTCTATAATCCATAAATGCTGATCCTAAATGAGCAAAAATTTTGAATTCCAACTGATGTAATAAATGACATGCCATCCATCAACTATCACTTCATTTTTTTATTTATCATATGCTATGTACATAATCCTCCCACACATCATTACTAATCTTGTTATATGCATTATTTTCACATATCAATCATTATCAAGCATTATGCAAAAAATACAAGTTTATCTTTTTACCAATTTAAATTAGTGTGATTTATATCTTTTTTTCGAACCCACTTTAATTACTATCATTGGCTAAATTTTTTTTAATGACAGGATAAAAAAATCAACATAAGATAAACCAAAACTAATTCTAGTAAATCAAACTTAAAGGCTAAGTGACAAAATATTGCCAGCATAAATTAATTTGGTTGAAATTGTTCCTTCAGTGTCCATTTATTGCAAAATCGTTGTATTACTCGATTTTTTAAATTCTTATCTTTTACTAAAACCCTTAAATGAGAGGTTAAATTCTCAGTTTCCATATTTATTTCCCACCCTCACTACAATTTTTTAAGGCAATCATGTTTTATTGATTTCATACTTGTAATTTTTATATTTTTTAAAATTGTTTCTGGCTTGCGTCTTCTGTTTCGGGGGCGTCAGAATCGGATTCAGCGTCAAAAATTACCCTAGGAGAGAAATTTAATAAAACCAGCAAAAACCAGCAAAAACCCGTCATTTAAAAAAAAATGATGCTGGTCTGGCCAGCATGGGCTGACCAGCAAAAACTCGACATGCTGGCCCGTCAAAAACCAGCATGCTGGCCACACCAGCAACGAACACTACTATATTCACTAGCAGAAATGGTAGTTATGCAGTTTACATGTACAATTTTTGTGAAATTTTCGAAAAAAATTTTTATGAAAAAATGACCAATTTAGCAAGGGATTATTTATTCCGACCTCTGATCAAATCAGACGACGATTTCGAGCAGTGGCTAGCGTATACACGACTCCCCATGATGAAATTTGCTTATTGCATTTGTTTTATATCGCCCGTACTTGATAAAATTATCTCTAAATTGATTATATGGTATCTTATTACAATATGTTATAAATATGATGATATTTTATAACTTTTAAAAAATTTTTATGGAATTTCTCAAAAATTGTGGATTACACTGCACAAGTACCGCAAAATAAGTCGAGTTAATCGGAGACGGTATTATTTAGAACCATGTCCTGGACAAATTTTTTAGCAAGAATTAAGCAATTCCTGAATGGCTTTATCCCATTTTCCTCACCAACAACAACGACAAGTTCAAGCAGTCCAACCATCTATCAGCTGCGTCTGCCCAATGAGTTGCTAAGCGAGCTGGTGGACTGGTTGCCGATGTCCTATTTTATTGGCAACAAAGAAATAAAAATGAGTGAAGCCATTCGTAACATCGCCATGGGCGTGTATTTGGACAGACAGCGTAACAAATTCGATATAGAGGTGAGTAAATTGGTGCTGATGAGTCGTTAAGGCCATCATTTTCAATTTTTTTTGATTTACATCAAAAGTATAAAAGACAATGTTTTGCACTCATTATATCTTTTTAATTTCTCGAACTTCCGATAAAAAAAATCCAAATTATCACAAAAATTCTTATTTTTTGATGTTTTCGAAAAAATTAAACTTTTTAGGGTGTTAGAAAACCATATAACCAAAAAACAGAGCATAAAAATCTGCGTAATTTTATCTTTAATACTTTCGTTCTAAAAAATTAAAAATTTTATGAAGGATATGGTTTATTGGGCTTTTTTAAACGACCCAGCACCCAGCACCGATTAAATTGTGTAAAAGGATAGTAAAGAGTTAAGATCACAGATCCTTAGATTTAGTTACGATTTCTATAATTTTTTTTAGTAATAAAGCATAAGCTGAATATGGTAAAAGAAATAGTTTTGAAAAACC
Source organism: Rotylenchulus reniformis (assembly GCA_001026735.1). Classification (NCBI taxonomy): domain Eukaryota; kingdom Metazoa; phylum Nematoda; class Chromadorea; order Rhabditida; family Hoplolaimidae; genus Rotylenchulus; species Rotylenchulus reniformis. The sequence goes on from LDKF01001914.1 coordinate 11,920, forward strand.
CGTTAGATAATATTTTTAAATGATACAGTTAGCCTATACAGTCTTACAATTCCGTTTTTAGGTTTAAAAGCTAACAATATAAATCGGTGCTAACAATATAAAAAGGCGTTAAAAATTGTGCCAAATGCAATTTTTTGTGACCGAAAACTTAAAAAGTAAAGTTGTGTAGAATTTTATGCTATATCTTTTGGTAATTTATTTTTTTGAAATTCGAACAAAAATTCTGAAATTTCCCGAATACCGAAAAATAGGATTTTATGGGATATTTCCAATTTTTGGCCAAAAAACGAAAAATTGAAAAATCAGAAAATGAGTATAAAATTCTTACAAATTTGCTTTTTATACTACTTTCCACCTAGCAAGTCTTACAAAAAAGTTTTCGGCCAAAAAATTACATTTGGCACTTTTTAACGCCCTATTTGGCATTATTTTTTATAAGCCCATCCGAATTATCCTTTAAAAAGTAAAGGCAAAAATAACCCATCTATCGGCCAAATTCCAAAATGCCGGTACGAGGGATTTTTTAAACATTTTTTTAAAATTGAGCCAGTTCGGATGGGCTCATTTTATATTAACAATTGCTCTATCTATTCACATCAAACTCGTTTCTCTAGGTTTGATTTGAATCAAGTTATACTTCAAAAGTGCTTTTCGTTTCAAAGTTCTCTTCCGAACTCAAAAATGGATTTTAATTGATCTTACTCTAGCGACCGTACAGCAATACCTCGTTTTTTTAAACGATTTTTCTGATTATTAAGGTTGTGTTGTTCTCTGCTCATTGCAAATTGTACCGTTATGACAAGGAGACAAAAGAGAATAAGGAGCGTGGTTTGGGAGAGATTATGGTTAGTCACAATTATCGGTATTAAGGCAGGAATTTATTTATCAAGCTCTATAAATTGCCAAATAAACATATAAATGAAAAATTAAACAAAAAAATTAAAAATTTAGCAAACTTAATTTTAAAATTTAAACTCAATTTTGGGAGGAAAATTGGGTTCCCATAAAAATATCAAACAAATAACAGCAGAGTGTTACATCAAATCCATCATTAATTTTTTTACTTTTGTTTTTAGCATTATTTGGTTTATAGGCTTATAAAAATTTGCTTGAATTTTTTGAATTATTTCAGAAATATAGCATTTTTATATAAAAAATTAAAATATTGCTTGATCACCAAAGCGAGATCATGCATTCTTTTTTGGTGCCGAGCGATCATATGCGTACTTTATGGCTTATTACAGAATACCAGACACGAAAGACCGAACTCCGCATTATCCGGTGTTTCGTGAGTTCGCTGTCTTATAGTTATAGTTCAGAAATGCTTTTCGTGGCAATGTTTACGCTCATTTCAAGAATTTTTGCAAATTGATCTCGTTCTGGCGTCCAAGCAATAAATAGGAATATGTTTTCGGATTTTATTGCTTATAATGAAAATCGAAAATACATATACCAAATATGTTCTGCTTTAAAACTTTTATATGTAATAAAATTCCAAATGTATTTTGATATCAATCTATATATGATAAAAACATGCTATAACTAACGAAAATCTCATAAACTAACCTTTTTAAATTTTAGCTGCTGTTCAATCTGCTAAGCAAACGCTACCGCAGTGTTATGTATCATAAGCAGGTGAAAAAGCTCTGTGCCAACTTCCCAATTTATCCTGAACTGAAACTCTTTCCTCGTCCACAAATGCCTACTGTATACACTTGGGCCTGTAAAGTATGTTTGATGCTGTTTTTGACTTAACTCACATCGAAAATTTTTTTGCAGGACTTTAGCGAGGATCCGATCGAGGGAACTAATGAAACATTCAGTGCACGCTTCAAGGATGCGGTATTTAGAAGTGTACAAATTCCATTTTTTTCAATTTTAGGAAATTGCACTACAATTCTATATTACGATGATGGAAGCGATTGAACAATGTTCGACACCATAAATGGCTAATTAATTATTGTGATTTGTTCAATTTTGATCAATGTCTTCAGTGAACTTTTTGTTTGGTTTAGAACCTACCATGAAGGATCAATTCACAGTCTCCTTTTCAATTTCCTGCCTCACATAACTTAACCCTTTTTACTTGCATTACATCTTTTTATTGACTTCATGTTTGCAATTTTTTAAATTGTGTCAGGATAAAAAACTAAAATGCATCTTACGGTATTTATTAAAATAAATTAATTCCAAAAATGGATTCCATTTATTTTTGAATTCGACATATCATGAATTTTTAGATTCCTCCGGATTTCCTTCGGAGAGGGCTCTTCCAAGATATGCTCGTTTTAATCATGATAAGCCAATTTTTAAGTGGACTAGCAGATGCACTTTTCTATAAGATAAAGGACTTTTTACAACTGCTATCTTTTTTTGGATTTCCCAATATAAAAAAAAAATTTTTTTTGGATTTCCAATATGAAAATAAAAAAGATTCTACGCATTCGTGTCGTCTTCTATTATTGTGTCATTTTATAAAAAGCCAAAAAAAGGATCCATCATTACATATAGCAACATTCCATCATTACATATAGCAACAATTCCAACTCGTTTTGACCATCTGCTGTAATTATAAAACTCATTTTTCATAAGAATGAATTTATAAAGAAGAGATTTAGGCGGAAATTTGAGAGAAATCTAGAACATCCTCAGCCATAATTATTTATAACTATTCCATGATCGGGGCTAGGCTGGATTTAATAGATTTTTAACTATGCATTCTATAATCTGTAACAAAAACCCTAATTTCCCGTAATCCGAAAAACAAAATAGTAGATTTTTCAAAAATTTAAAAAAATGAAGATTTTCTTTAAAATTTCCAAATTTTTAAAAATTTCTCGCCGGCACGTTATCGTAGATTTATGGATGCTCGCAAATTATTTTGGAATTTTATATTTTTAGAGGTTTGAATTGTTTAATTTTATTTTTTAAATAATTCATCTTATTAAATATTAAATTATCCTTCGGATCCTCAGGTTTTCCTTTTTATACGCCGAAAAATTCCTGACAAAAGGTGTTAACATTGAAGTGAATCAATAAATAGTATGTGCTCATTTTTGTGAACTTCTGATCATAATTTCTGTATCTTGTATGTTTCACATTTTGGAGGCATCTTGGTCCCAAAGTTCACCACATAGCAACTGCATTTTTCCTTTTTGAAGGTGATCATTTTGGTGCTGCAATCACGGATTGATTGTCGGCTACAGAACTCTTTCCATGCTGTTTTGCTAACTAAATTAAAAATTGTATTATTTAATAATAAATTCAAATATTTTTCCTAGAACCTATAGTATTGTATAAGACTACATTTTATACATTGTATTGCAATTATTTATAAAAATATAAATAGATCCGTAAATATATATTTTTTAAATATAAAAATGATATTATTTTTCCGAGTACTTACATATGCACAATTTTAAAATAATAACAAATAAATAATTAGTTAGCAAATGCTAAATTACTAAATAAATATCTTTGCTTACATTTTTCCACAGCTTGACCCTCTTGCACCAAAGACACCAAAATTACCATACAAAAAATTCCCAAAATAATAAATTGTGAATTGACCATTTTAATAGTAAATTCGATTGAAATAATATGTAAAATCCTAACATTAAAAAACATAAATCAAGTTATTTAATATTTTAGCTTGTTATCTTTTGTTATCTTTTGCTAATGAATGGGATATAGGAATTCACTAATAATTTATAAGTGAGTCTTTTATAAGTGAATTCTCTATTCTATGAATAGAGAATTTTTAAAACTATATAATTATTTAATGAAAATTAAGCTAAAATTTTCTTAAAAGAATTAAGAATTTTTGGGTGATTTTTTCTAGCAAAGTGGAAAATTATTGACAATCATGATAGCAATTATTTAAAAGTATAAAAATAGCTTACTAACTAAAAAGCAAAAACGAAATCTGAATGCTGAAAAATAAAAAAAACTGATGGAAATTACATAAATTACAGTTGCTTTAAATACCCAATAAATCACTTTTTGGCGTGCACAATGCTGGATCCATTTTTGGCTTTTTCATAAAATAACATAAAAAAGAACTGAGATTTCTAAACAATCGGGAAAAATCCAAAAATGAACTAGCCATAAAAGTCATTTACTAAACGGCAAAGTGCGTCTTCATGTTTCCAGAAATTGACTTCTTTGAATTTTCTCTAAAATATCACAAAAATAGAATAACAATGGAAAAATCAAAAAAGATATTCCAGCTATAAAAAAAAATTAATTTCGATTCTAAGTTTAGGCTTTACCGAATCCCTTTTTTCTTAAGTTATAAATAATATTTTACATCAAAATTTTTTTGGCCTTTATCTTATCATTGGAAGAAATCCTGAGCTAGTTGATATCAATTGATTTTTTTTGTTCACGATTAGCATTTTTAGAAAGTATCAAATCTAAAAAAATTCCATTTCTGCTGATACCTGAATTCCAACGCAACGGCATCACACCAAATAAATAAACAATCCTCGGTGCGCATTAATCTCCAGTCCTTCCAGCTATAGAACTGCCGATCTTCTAATGTCCACACATCATCCGATCCATTATTTTGTCCTCCAAATGCATTCACAGTGGTAATAATAGTTGATTCCTTGCTCTGTGCAAATCCCATTTAAAATTAACAATGTATTGTCAAAATAGTGCTTTTTATGGAAAAATGAAACTGAACATGGAAATATCTAAACTTGCTTTTAATTTTTTAACGATTTTATAGCAAAAATAAAAAATAATTTTTTAAATAAAAATTAAAATAAGCAAAAATTTTATCACAGCGTGGAATTTACCCCATGACTAAAAATAGAAAATAATATTTCTCGCGCACTGGTGTAATGTTCTTTTTGGTCGAATTTTCTTTGGACCAAGACTCGTGGTGTCACATGGAATCTTTGCTGAATAAAGATTATTTTTTAATCTATAATCATAGATGACTTATCCAAAGATGTAATTTGGTTCAGAAATGAAAATATATTGAAATACTTCGATTATGAATTTAGATTCAAAAATTAGCATTTTTTATTGGACATTTTTACGGGTAGACTTTAAAAAAACAAAAATAGTTCAATGAAGTGCGCGTTCAATAATATTGCCCAACAAGATCCAATAAAATTATGTAAAAGCAGCTGAAAAACCTGAAGATCCCCAAATTAATTATAGTTTAATGATATTTGAAATTCCAATAATACATCTAAAAATCCTATTAGCCTTCTATAAATTGTAAGCTTTAAAAATCAATTGAATCTATACTTGATTGGATAGTGGACTTTTGATGGCAATTATTAGAAAACTTGCTATTCAAGAACAAGAGCTGTTCCTATGAGTTTAATTCATTTAAATTGGTCTATTATTTAGTATCTATTGAATATAAATGTTAGGACTTATTTGTTTAATTGAGATTATTTTTTTTTTAAAAATTAGTCAAAATCAAAGGGAGGCATCAACATGTTTTTACAAAATTTGAGACCGATTGTCAGATGTCAAGATCATTCATTTGATAGTAAAAAATTGAAAATTAATGTTTGGGACCTGTTTAGGTTGTCATGACAATGGCAATAGAATGTACAAAAAATAATGGTAACAAAAATTTTCTAGATCACTTCTTGTTTATCAAGCAAATTTCAGCTAAATATATTTTTAAGAAGGCAAAATTAATTTTCAGTATACAAGATAATTCTTCAAAATCCTTTTGAAAATAAATAATTTTCCTTAAAAAGATTAAATTTTTCAAAAAATTTTCGGCGGGTCACTCATGATCATGACACGCCGCAACTTCTAATTTTTCTAAAAAGTTTTGACAAGTTTTTCATAAGAAAATGTTCTAATTTTCTTCTTCTTTCGGTGAGTATCACTTTATTCATTGAAATTTCGGGCCAATTTTTATAAGAAAATGACCTAATTTTTCAAGTTTTCCGGGCACCCAAAATAGAGTGGAAATTCTCCATAAAACTTGCTTTAGCCAAAAAACATCAACTTTTAGATATAAATGGCATAAATTGTGGCGTAATTAAAAATAAATTTAATATTTTTCAAGTGGCACTATCAGGACTAGTGGCACCCTTTATTCAATGATCGCATTTTGAGATATGCCGGGACTTTTTGATACGAAAGGACTCCTTTTTGGTCAAGGATTCAAATGACTAAAAATCTTTTAAAACCAGACAGACCTTATGAATATAATCCCTACCATTATTTCAAGCTAAAAATTTACATATGTCGAAAATATTGGGGGAAATATAGGGGAAAATGAGTATATTGAATAAAATCCATTATGGTAGTGAATATTAGGCAGTTACAGCTAAAATGTTCTGATCTGTTTTTGTAAAATTAATTGAAAAATTAGGCAAAAATTATTTTCCAAAAATAATTTCCAGATCCTATTGAAGCCCAAAGGTTTGGAAAAATCCGAAGCCCATATACAGGGTTAATTTTGTCCATATTTATATTTAAAAACTCATTAACCTCGATTATAATCCACGAATTATACAAATTTATCAAAGTAAAATAAGGCCAACATTCCTCTATATGAACAAGAATGAACAAATTCTGTCGCATCTTGCAAGGAAAAGATGATCGTTTTTAATTCTAGAATTATTATGTCTCTATATAAATAATAATGTGTTCATAATAATTTTGCATTATTTATTTGGTATTTTATTGTTATGTATTTTTCATCTATAATATCCTTCTTCTTCCCATTCATCATTGTATTTTGTTGGCAAATAAATCGTATCAATTCTAATGAAATTGAAGGTTTTTTAATAAAAATTATCATTATTATATATTATTTATTTAATAATTATCTAAAAGCCAAAGATTTTATACTATTAGCAAGGATAAAAACTTTAGATTCAGATGGCCATATCGATACTTTGTAATGTCAAAAAATCCAATTTTTGGATTAATTGGCATTTATTAAAGTTATAAAACAAGAAAATTTTTATTTCTAAATAATTCCAATATTTTAATAAAACAGAAAACTTTCGACCAATAAACTTCATTTTTTCCTGATTTTTTTTTTGTAAAATGTTGCCTTATTAGCTTAATTATGAATTTAATTTTTATGTGGATAGTTTGGTAATTTTAAGATTTTATATGAGGATTTTGGTTCTGAAAAATCCTTTTAGATTAGACCGACGAGGTGTCCTTTTTAGAGAGGCGATGGACTTATGTTTGGGAACCTCATTACTCATTATTCGACAATTTTTTTCCTTCTCAGAAGCTCTGGACCGATGGAAGCCTGGTTTCCTGGCGCTTCTTGACCAACTTGAACGGGATCCAATTTGGTCCTCATCAGAACCGGGACCGGACAAGGAACAAAAAAATATGGGACAGAATTGACTCGCCCTTGCAACAAAGCCACCTTCCGTTGAGTGCGGCACTGAACGAGAGAACTGACAACGATCACAGAAGTATTGCTGTAAAAAAGTTCTTTAGAAGGTGGTCTTATTTTATTTTTATTATATTTTCAATACCCAATAGAGCCCATTTAATAAATAGAGAAATTTCTTCCAGGAATTTCACCTATGAAAATTAACTGAAAATTGCACATAAATTTCAAAAATTGATACCAAAGAAGCAAAGTATAATGGTTCCGAATTTTCTTTTAGGCACTTTTCCCGAAATTCTTCAAGAGTGAAGAAAAGGGTGCTAGAACGTAAAAATGAAAATACCAAATGCGCAATCTTTTAGACAAAGCAAATAAGCCAAAAATATGAAAGGCAAAATTATAAATTTTATGTTCTATCTTTTGGTCTTTTAGGTTCTCGAATTTCCCTGGAATAATTGAAATTTACCTTTTAAATTCGATTATTGAAATGTTGCAAATTTTCAAAAAAAAATAATTTTTTTCAGGAAATCGGACGGCTTTTTATCTTCTATTTCCATGGCATTTATAAAAAAATTTCGGCATTTTTGAATTTTTGCCCCCCCCCAAGTTTGTTTTTTTTATCGTTTTTTATTGAAAAAATAATTTCCTAGAAGTAATTTTTGATTCTAAATCCCATCCTGATCTTCATTTCACATAATGTTTCATCTGACGTCACTTTTTGTCGTTAAAGTTAAAAAAATTTAAAAAAAATCCGTAAAATCATTGACTTTTCTGGGTAAGTTGTTGAGTCTAATTCTGTGGCTTCAGATGCAAAAATGATATCAGATGTCTATTTATTCATAATCTTATCTTAATAGAGGTCAGAACCAGATTTTTGGGAGGTAAAAATGGGGCACAAACCCAAAAATGCCAAATTTTCCTTATTTTGACCCTTCACTGAATATTTAAAAAAATATATAAAAAAAAACTCGAAGATAAAAAAGTAGAAAATATAATAATATAAAAATATATATAATTAAGAAAAAAATCTTTCTTCATTCAACAACCTTAATTTTAGGAACCTTTATTTTGGAGAGAGCCTCATATGACCAAAATAATCGATTTCATCCTAATAAATCACACTATCCGTGATCGAACATCATCGGATGACTATTAATAAAATACTGATCAGTAGGGACCGGATTTATATGTTGTAACATGTTTTTTTTGCGCATATGTTTTGAAGAGAGGACCAAAAAACAAGCGTTTTTATGTTAAAATTTTTCGATTTGAAGCAACTTTTTAGTCCATATAAATCCATATTTCGGGGGTTTAGCCCATATTTCCATATTTGACGTTTTTAGTCCATATTTTGCCATTTTTTGAAAAATTTTAAGGTAAAAATGCAATAAAATCAGGAAATTTTTGTTTTTTTTTTGGAAAATTTTTCAAAATTTTTTTATTACCTAATTATTTTTTCGAAAAAAAAATTCAACACACATAATTTTTTTGCTTTTGATTATTTTTTCTTCATAATATTTTTTGATAAAATTTTCAACAAAAACCTATTCATTTTTAAAAACGAAAAGAATAATTTTCTGATCAATTTCCTCTTCATAAAATTGGTTAAAAATTTGAAATGAATTACTGAAGAAAATTTTTGCATTTTTACCGATATTTTGCCAATTTAGAGCGCATTTTTTTCACTTTTTTAGTCCATATTTTGGCACTTTTTGCCATTTTTAGCCCATATTTTGGCATTTTTTAGTCCATATTATATGGCCATATTTTGCGATTTTTAGTCCATATAAATCCGGTCCCTACTGATCAGATTGTACGGAGTTGGTGGAAAATTTAAAAAATGGCCAAGATCTTTAACGCACTCTTTTTATCAAAAAAAATTTAAAAAATAGCAAACTACAAAGTTACTGGATTTATCAGGATTTTTGATTTTTATTATCATCAGTTTTTCTAACTTATCAGTCTAAATGTACCGTCGTTTGTACGGCAAAAATCACAATGGACCAGCGAAAAGAATGAGCAAATACTGAGGCTAAAAATGGCCATTCTCCGATCAGTGATCAGCGGATTGCGAGTCGACATGTTCACAATGATCGTTGGCATTGAAATTGCGGCGATCAGGGAGGAACTTGACAATGTAAAAGAGGTGATGATGAGGATTCAAACAGTATAGTAGCACGGTTCTCTGAAGAAAATTTTTAGGGAGAATTGAAAAACAAAAAGGACTAAAAGATGAGTAAAAAATCTAGTTTTGTCTTTTATAGCTTCGGCCAAAAATGCTTCAAAAAAGTTTATGTTTTTATTTTGAATTTGGTTTTTTTGAAATTCCTTGAAAATTCTTGAAATCATTAAAATTAAGTGTCACTTTTCGAAAATTCATGAATTCCAAAGAAATACTAAAAAATATATATAAATAACAATTCATAAAAGGAAACTTATAGCCATATAGAGGTTTATAAATTAAGAAATTAATTTTAGTTTGGCCCATCAAATTGGGAGAATATGTTCGAAAAACTGCAACGAATTCACGGACAAATGCTTAATACTTTTTACGATAAAAATGCATTTGGACGAGAGATTTCCCGGCTCTCAAAAATGGAAATTGCACGGAATGCCAAAAATAACATTAAAAAAGCATTGGCCAATATGATTGAGGAAGCGGAGATGGCCATGTTGAGGAACGAAATGGAGGCCAAGCTTCGCAGGATTCGAACGCCGGAAGGTTGGGAATAGGGCATACCCTATTCCCTCTAATTTAGTATCCTTTCTAATTGAAGCAACCTCTAATTTAAGCCCTCCAAATATGATAATTTTTATGATTTATAGCTTAAAAAAAGAAAAAAAAAAGATTTACGTTTTTACGCGCAAGCACATATCCAACAACATAGCAATTAGGCACCATTTTACAGGACTTCATGGGAGCGTTTTGTTGGCGTTTCACAACCAATTTTGCATTGATTTGGACAATCGTCAAAAAAGGGGGCAAATGACGGATAAAAGGATAAATGAACTGATCAAAATAGCAATTGCAAAATCGGATAATTTGAAGCCGGAATTGGACGAAAAACTGGGAAAATTTACCAAAAAATTGTGGCAAGATTTTGCGCAATTTAATGGTAGTGTGAAAAAATTGCAACAGGGAAAAAGTCAGTTTTTAAAGATATTTTTCATAATTCCAGATGGATTGTAAGTCGCATCCTAGGTTGTGTTTGAAAAATAATATGCCCCTCTAAAATAAGGCACCCCTCTAAAAAACGAATAAAAATGCAAAATTTTTTGTTGTTGATATAATAAGTTGAAAAGGATATTTTAGTACAGCCACCTGAATATTTCAGGATTTTCTAAAGTTTTACGGTACACTCTAAAATAAGGTTCAGTTCAGAAAAAGTTCAAAAAACATGTCTTATTTTAAAGGGAAAAAGCTAATGCAATTTTTCGCATTAGCATCTCTTCGAAAATTTTGAAATTTTTTATTATTTTCCAAAATAAATTTTGTTTTTAAGCCAATATGGATATATTCAAGCTGAAAGATTTGTCTGAGGAAATTCTCAATTTATACAAGGAATTTATTGAGGGCATTGGCCTCGACGGTATGGAAATGAATTTGCAAGAAATTTGGCGACCTGTTGAACTGCTCGATAAGCTATTGACAGAATCAGAACAACAAAGTGAAAAATCAGAATCAGTATTAGCAGAATCAGAAGTGTTGTCCATCGAGCACATAAATGACCACGCAAAAGCATTGAGGAGCATTTTGCACTATGCGAATTCATGGGCCACAAAAGGGATCTTCTTGAAGGCATTTGACTGCTGGTCATTCTCAACGCTATCAACTATGGTTGGAAGTAATCGAAAGTTATGATCAATGACTGATGCATCGATTTTTTTTTGAGAAATGTTGTGGATATGAGCATGATCGACATAAGATTCTTGTCACGTGTGATAATATTTCTTAGTGGTATTCTTTCTCGCTTGTATCCCAGTTCATGTAATTATTCTTTGTATTTCCTTCACATCTCCACCTATATAAGTGATCCATTTTCCACCATTAGTCACACTTCTGTTTGCCTTCATTCCCATTCCAGCTTCCATTCCCTCATATTCCATTCTATTCCATTGTCCTATATTCTATTCTGTTGTCTTCAATAAATTCTCCAACCGAAGACACAACATTTGGCGCAGTCAGCAATTCAACCTACAACGCAAGGACAAATGGCACCAAACAAGGATCGCGAAATAATCGAATGCCTGAAGCAAATATTGGAACAACAGGCACAGGCTATGCGTGAGCAACAGGCAATGATGGCGCAGCTCCTGGCCAATCAGCAGTGTGCTCAACCGCAGATGCAGCAAGTCGTCAACCAAAGTGCTCATCAAGCTACCATTGCGTCTTCGCTCGACAACCGCATCGGCAGATTCAACTACGATCCCGAGGGCGGATGTACATTCAATGCCTGGTTCCAGCGCTATGGCAAATTCTTCGAGGAAGATGGCAAAGACTTGGACGCAGCCACGAAGGTTCGACTACTCGTCAGCAAGCTCAGTGATGAAGACTACTCCAGCTTCGCCGACAGCATCCAGCCCCAGCAACCAGATGATCTCTCATTTGAAGAAGCTGTGCAGCAACTCAAGGATCTATTCGACGACACCCGTTCAGTGTTCGTTCGCCAGTACGAGTGCTTCAAGCTGAAACAACGAGCAAACCAGGATGCCATGGCTCTATTCAACCAAGTCAACGCTGCATGTGAAAATGCCGGATTCTCAGCCTGTTGCAAGGAACAGCTGAAGTGCCTGATTCTCGTCACTGCACTACGTGATGATCTTCACGAGCTAAGACAGAAGTGTCTAGAAATTCTGGAAGATGCTCGACGGAAGAAGGAAGACATCACTCTGAAGAAACTTCGTGAAGCATGCCGGACGTTCTTGTCGGTTCGGACGAATGCTACGTTGCTGTCGCAGTCAAAGACGAAGTCAATCGACGCAATTTCTTCGTATCCAGAGCAATGGAAGCAACAGAAGAAGAAGAAGAACTTCAATCGTCATGATGCCGGAGGCTCAACTACATTCAAGCCGTGTCTATCATGTGGACAAACGGGTCATCGACGTGAAGATTGCAAGTTCAGAGACGCCACGTGTCATCAGTGTCAGAAGAAGGGACACATCAAGGCCGTCTGTCAAAGCAAAGCAGTTCAAGAGGCAGACAAGAAGCCCGCTGCTACAATTCAAACTGTGATCGTCAGTTCGACCAACGTACAGTTCAAGGACGACCGCTACGTGTGGAAGGAACAAGTGAAGATCAACAACATTGGATGTCAAATGAAGGTCGACACCGGAGCCGGAATCACGCTACTTCGCACAAGTACTTGGAGGAAGCTCGGTTCACCGAAGTTGATGCCTGCGGAAATCAAGGTCAAGGATTGCACAGGACAACAATTTCCACTTAAAAGCAGGATTAATTGTGAAGTACAGCACGAGGATCAACCAGTTCAGAAGCTTGACGCCTACGTCTGCAGCACAGTCACTAACGACTTACTGGGAGTACCGTGGATCCGTGCACTTCATCTCAATCTTCAAAGATGGTTCGACGCCATGCACAAATATACGACGGGTGATGTGACTCCAGTTCCATATTCAGCAGTCAACATCCAAGAGGTCAATGTGCCAGCTTCGATGCAGAATTCCTCAGCGGATGCTTCTACAATGCGTCATTCCGAACACAACGTTCAAAAGAAGGCAGTCCCAAGGAAGATTCATCGCAACTCCAATTCGATGTTCAAAGCCGGAGATCCAGTTCAGCTGCTCAACTTCAGCAATGGCAAAGCAACGTGGATTCCAGGCACAATCATTGAACGTGTGGATGGTTCGCAGCGCTATCGTGTGGAAGTACCAAGGCTTGGCACGAAGGTTCACCGCTACGCAAACCAGCTCCGACGTCATCCGACGAAGAAGCAACGGAAGTCCACCGACGTTCAGAAGCATGGTTCGACGACTGTTAGTGCGACAACGTGCTCGACTACGGGGCGTGCGACCAGTGCGACTACGAATTCAGATGGGCCCCGCTCGTCTACAAGCACGACTACGGATTCAGATGGGCCCCGCCCGACTACGTGCTCAACTACGGATCATTCGGAAGAGCCTCGCTCGACTACAACTCGATCAGACGGGCCCCACACATGGACAGATGTGATCTACGGGACGTTCTGATGTGCTGGCGGGACTTCAGAATTAAAGAGGGAGATGTTGTGGATATGAGCATGATCGACATAAGATTCTTGTCACGTGTGATAATATTTCTTAGTGGTATTCTTTCTCGCTTGTATCCCAGTTCATGTAATTATTCTTTGTATTTCCTTCACATCTCCACCTATATAAGTGATCCATTTTCCACCATTTGTCACACTTCTGTTTGCCTTCATTCCCATTCCAGCTTCCATTCCCTCATATTCCATTCTATTCCATTGTCCTATATTCTATTCTGTTGTCTTCAATAAATTCTCCAACCGAAGACACAACAGAAATATGATGGAAATTTCCTAAATTTCCAATAAAATTGGGCACTTTCGGTTTTGTGCCGACATTTTTATAAACTGTCGATTCAACTTTTTTTCTGAAGAAAAAATGATATCAACAACAGTATAAAGGTAAAGTCAAAGAGCAAAATAATGGACCCTTATCAAGTTGATCCCGGAATATAGAATCATATTCTTTGAGTAATTCCAGGCTATTTCGGAGCCGATTCAAAACCTAGATCAATCGGCTTTGAGCCATACCGAGGTTGGAAGGAAGATCTGGGTTAGCATCTTCCAAGGTCATTTAACCATTTAACACTACATATATCTGAATCCGCTTCACGGCGGATTGATTGTATAAACAACTTTATAGCTGTTCATGGGATCATCTTTTATTCTAATAAGGGATTCGACTATGAGTTCCATATTTTTGCCATGAATGGACATCATAGATAAGGATGGATTATGCGGATTTGGTCCAATATCCGTTTCACCTTTCGCTAAGGGACTAAGTAAGTGTTGTTTGGTCCAGGAAAAGCCCGGAGAAATTTCTTTCTTTCCGTTAAAGAATTTCCAGAAATGCCGGCACTGATCAGAACTTCTTACCTTTTTTATTTTGCGGAGGGAAAAAGAAAAACCCTCCTAAAGAAAACATTAGTCGAGGGAAGGGGCGAAAGGCTTGAACTGATCATACGATAGGGCAAACCTGTAAAAGTAAAAATATATATAAAAAGAAAACTTGAAAAAAGTATACTTGATTTTTTGACCTTTTTAGTTGTACGGATTACCATAAAAATAACTTTTTTCAATCCCCAAAAAATCATTTTAAATATAAAAATTTCTAAAAAAAAATCACCAAAATTCGAACAGTAAAAAAGTGAAAAAATCAAGTTTAATTTTTTGAATATTTATACTTTTACAGGTTTGCGCCATAGTTTTGAAATTTGGCTGACCATAATGGCGGTATAATTGATTTATATAATCGGCATTTGAGTATGTTCTATTTGTTAATTCATATTATTTTATTTTATTTTTTTATCGTGCAAGCCACTGGTATCACATGATACTCTTATGTGGTGCATAATATATACATACTACATATGAAAATAACGAATATAAATGCCAATACAAAAATGGGTCAATACAGAGAAGTCATCGGGTTAAAATAAATAACAAATACAGCGTAATGAACTCACTCAGGACATTAATTTATTAAGATAATTTTTAAAATTATTTAACTCTATGATCTTTACCGGTTATTAGGTAATTTATTCCAATGAGCAAGGAGCAACAATACAATGGAAGAAGTTATTCCTGGTTTTAATGCTACGCCTTTTTACTTTAACAAAAGTGATCTACGGGTATTTCTGTCGAAAAAATGAAAAAAATTTGATGAATTTAAGTGGGTTAAACCACGAACTATTTTAAAGGTGTTGATTAAATCTGCGATTAATCTTCTCTCATTTAATTTTTGAAGTTTACACAACTTAAGTCGTTTTTCATATGGCCTAGAAATTAAACCACATTTTTAAGAGCAATTCTTGTGAAAACCCTTTGAATGTTTTCAATTTTGTTAATTGGGTTATTTCGATGCGGAATATATTTGATTTAGATTAGATTTTCATATTTGATTTAGGATAGATTTTCAAGCGAAATCTCAAAGTCATTTATCAGTCTTTACCCCAATTAATTCCAGAAATTTTTATCTATAAATGCTGATTTTTTTGAAAAATTCTAAACTTAATTATATTTTATTATATTTTACATAATAATAATTGGATGACATATTTACTATAACACCTTTTAACTAAAATGTGAAAAGAATTCAATATATTAATTTATTCCATCTTTGATGCCGCTTCATAGCCTTGTTCAGTAAAAATGTTTTATTTTGATATTATATGAATAAATATCAAAATTACAATACAAATACATTGGTGAATTGAATCAACTAGATTAACTAGCTGCTATTGAGTAATTGTTCGCAATATTAATACCAGATATTGTTGATATTATTATTATTATTATTCAAATTGCCAATCTGTTTTGGCACTTTTCCCAGAGCACCAAAAAAGCTGCTTCAAAATTTGTAAAATTCCAAAGGATTTATATTGTTTTATTCTTTCGACTTTTCCTCCATCAATGATTCCAAATTCCAACCATTGAGTGAATGAATCCTATTCCCAATTGTTTGAGACGAAATAACTTATTCCGTGTATTAAGCCCCTCCCTTTCAATTAGTAAGTTAGTAAAAAAGTTCTTTCATTATCAATAAATTTCAAATCTAGTGCATAATCTTCAATCAAATCTATGCATCCTCTTCAAATAATTGTTGTCATTTTTTATAATGTGTATTCACGTCCAAAGTTCATTATGATGATGGGCGATTATCAGAGTGAGGCATATAGTCTTTTCTATTTTTGCCCCAGAGCTTGGGAATGAATGGAGTCTTTTAGTGCCATTCATTTGTATATATAGATTTTCAAAAAAAGTAATCAGAATGAGTCTAAAACTATTCAAATTGATCTATTAAATAAGCCAATGATTTTTTAGGGATTTTTAAAGTTTTATATATTATATCTTATCGATCAAAAATCAATGTTTTAAAATTCAAGGCCCAATTAATTGATCCAATATACTATGGACAGTGTTGGGAAAAACTGATAATTTTTAGCTCCGGCTCCGGGTATTTAGAATTTTCACTCCGTGCTTCATCTCCATCAGATCCGGAGCAAAGCTGGTGCCGTAGCTTTCCCAACACTGAAATAACAAATCTAAAATCGTTCACCATAATGTCTGCATACACCTATCTATTATAATTTGATATAGGCGTGTTAAAGATTTTTCAAAATTGATTTGCAAATGAGATTTTTTCTATTCAAAATCTCCATATAAAAAGACACCTCGCTAAATATAAACAATTCCTTTATCCTTAATAAAATTTGATCTTCTTAAAGTATTATATAATTGCGTCAAAGAAGCGAAAATTATAATAAAAACCAAAGAAAATGAACAATAACACCGAACGGCTAGCACATAACTCTAATGGATCAAGCAATTCGATTAAAGTCGCCGTCAGGTCAGTTGTTTAAAAGCTTCACATTTTATAAGGTTCCAGCAGATTGAATCAAGTCAATATTTATAACCCATTTTGAGTTGATTTTTCAATCTTTTTCCTAGGAAATTTCTTGGATAGAAAATTTGGTGAAAAAACGTTTTTTTCAGAAAGGACTCTTATCAAAAATCGAGGGTGGTCGAATGTTGTAACGATATAGTAGCCTCTGACGGGTATGAGTATGGCGAAGATTCAAATAATTTCGAGCGAATTTTTATAACCTTTAATGCATTTTATGGCATTGCTAAAAATATTTACACAAACATTTAAAAATTAAGCATAAAAATGTCTTTAGGGTATTGTTGCTTTAATTTTATTTATAATGAAAAAGAATTGGCCATTTAAAATATTTAATTTTTATTTTTTCTAAAAAGAAATGTCAAATAAAAAATAATTATTTCTGTTAGGTCTTTTTATATATCCTTTTTCGTTAATGCATTAGTATAGTGTGTTCAATAGGCAAAATTGGTTTTAGTATTTAGATCCCATTAAGGAAAAAAAGAATACCTCTCTAGATTGGCCAGTTATACATAAAATATGAAATCTTGTTTTTGAGGGAAAAATCTAAAAATATAAAATTTTATTATAATAAAATTTGCTTTTGCTCCAATCCAAGTGTGTTTTTACGCTCATTATAGTAATTTTGGTTGTTTTTCAGCATTCGATTGCCGACAGAGACGTGGGCAGACGTGTTCAAATTCCTGTCTCGGCGCATACTTTTAAACCAAGTGCAGCCCGCATCCCGGCGTTTCCATGCCATCGCTGAGCATAAAGTGGACAATGTGCATATTATCCGCAATTTTGACTATTTTTTGGACGGATTGGTGCGCGATTTGCCGATAGCGAACAAGCAGAAGATGGAACTTGTCGCCAGCGATGCTAGCCTGGCGAAACATTTCCGATTGGATGAAAGCGTAACATTCTACGTGAAACAACAAACAGAATATGATCTGAACAGAGCAAAGGTCCACATTTGCCAGGAATTTATAATATAAAAAAAACTATATAGAATAACCATTATTTCACAGGGAGGATCCCACATAGTTAGGCATAAATAAGTCTATTGGGTCCTATGATCCGTGCGAGATTTATTATTTTTTAAATAAGAAAAGTACAGGGTGACACAAAAGTCTTTGCACACATAAAATATTTAATAACTTTTTTTTATTAATTGGAACAAAATACAATCAAATATGTCAAAACATGCGCAATAAAATGGGGTACAATCACAATCATTTCATTTCAAAATGCCCGCCCTTAGCTCGGATACAGAGTCGAAGTCGTGTGGAAAAATTTTCGACGATGGCACGCAGCTCTTGGACCGGAATTTTGTCCCATTCTCGGAGAAGGGCCTGCTTGAGCGACTCCAAATTTTTATGAGGAGTAGCACAGGCCCTGGTCTCCAAAATGGCCTAGATGGAATAATCAATCGGGTTCAGATCGGGAGAATAAGGAGGCAATTCTTGGGATGATATGAATCCGGGCAGATGGGTTCGGCACCAGGTCTGAATTTTGTGAGCTTTATTGGCTGGTGCAGAGTCCTGTTGGAAAATTCTCTCTTTTCTGCCAAAAAGTAGTCCATAGAACAAGGTTTCAAAATGCCTCGGAGATTTTCCACTGTATGAGAAATTTTGTTGATTTAGACCCCTAGGCACCCAAAAATCAGCGTTTTTCTGCCCATTGTGAAATTCCGGCCCAAACCATAACTGAAGCTGAATGTTTGGAATATCTGACAATATGGTTAGAAAGAGGAGGATGTTTTGCCCATATTCTATCCCTTTAACAGTTTTGATAGAGCTCGAGTGTAAGAAAATTTTCGTCCGGGAAAAGGATGGGGGGACCTGCGTGCCGCTGGAGGCGCAATCAATATCTTTGGGGCTGAAATTCTTTATTTGATTCGCAAGCTAAGCTGATTTTTTAAGCTTTATAGAGCCTGATATATAGCTCATTTTTGGCACTTAGTCAGATTGATTTCTTTTTAATCCGGTCTCGTATTCGAATCTTCTCATGGAAACTCGAGGTTTGCTGTCCACTCGCTTCCTGAACCTGTACCGGTTACGATTGGTCCTGCACGACCTAGATCTTTCGCTCATTTTTGAAGTACTCTAATGTGCCATACTCCCTATGCATAAAATTTGTTTTTTTCCTTTGAAAATATTTTACTGGAATTTTTTGATGGTCCAATAAACGGTCCTTTTTGATATGCCAAGGAGTGTTGCAATTTTCGAAGCGCTTGTTCGTTCGTGGATAATGAAATTATCGATTGACGACGACTGGACATGATAGAGAATAGAATGGTCTACAAAATAAAAAAAAGTGATAAATAATAACTCTTATAGTAAAAAAGTTATGGACAAAATAAAAGTGTGCAAAGACTTTTGTGTCACCCTGTAGATAAAATATTTTTTTATGGTACTTGATATTAATATGCCAATTTGGATCGATATTTCTTTCACTTTTTTAGGATTTTCGATAGATTTTCACTAGATTAAAAATGTACCATTTTTAGTGATTTTTAGCGAAATCGTTGGATTTTCTATTTTAAAAAAGGAATTTTTCATTTAAAATATTAATTCAATTGAAATTATGAATACCCCCGCAAAAAATGAAGTTGTGAGAAAATAAATTTTAATTTTATTTTTAATAATAAGTTGATATATTGCTCGCATTCGGCATCAAAAAATGCTGGACATAAATGATCTTGATTCGTTTTTTTCAGCGCCGTTCACTTTCCCAACTGTGCCTTTTGCTTCATTCACTGGAATTATTCCGGGGTTGTCGACTACGTTTGGATCGCAACTCGATAGAAAATCCGGGCGAGTGTCTAGAATACTTATCACTGCTCCAACTCATCAGCCCTTGCTATATCGATGTTACGCGCCGGGATGATGAATTGCCCGAGTTGCAAATGGATGAGCTGCTGCGAATGCCGATCATGATGAACTGTCCCTGGCTGGTCTTTTCTGAGGTAAAACAGTAATGGATAGGAAGTAGTTGACTATGCATTATTCATGAACAGAAACTAAAAAATAAATAGTGTATCAAATGTATATAGAGATCACTCAATATTTTTTATGGTTAGCAGAATCTTCGCCGCAGAACAAACTCGATACTTGCGCCGAGACACTTGCGGACAATGAAACAAAAATTAAAATAAAACTATATTAAAATGGGGCGGTATGCATCATATTAACAATTTAAAAAATTTATTATGCAAAATGATAGTACTGTAAAAAATTAAGGTAGAAATAACTTTAAAATCTCTTAAATATGGTTTTCATAACCTTGGGCAAAAAATTTTAATGTGCTGATAAAATAAAAAAACTCAGTTTTTAATAATAATAATAATTATTATTATTATTATTATTTATTGCTTGATTTTATTAGCGGCGTAAGTGTCGATTTTATGAAGCGCCAAATGTGCCGCGTAATTATCGGATTTGTTCGGCGCGCAAGTGTCTGCGGCCAAAATGTCCAAACACCGTTTTTATTTATCTGATGATTCAAAATTTGAAGGTTCGTTACACTTCTTCGAACGCCGATTCAATTTGCAAGTGGTTGCATTATTTACCGATTCGACACGACGAGAAGAAACAACAAGACAAGACGAGAATTTTCAACTTTAGGGCTGTAATTATGCAGAATACTTTTACTGCTGAGATAATTGAATGCTGCCAAAAGGTATAAAGTGTGAATGTTGATTCTTTAGGTACTTGTTAAGTTTACGTCCACAATTTTTCAATATTTTCCAAAAAAAATTTCATATAATTAGCTAAAAATGCTTTTCGCAGGATATTTTAGACGCTGAATCCGATTCTGACATCCTTTTGACATACCTAATGCGTCATCTGACAGCATTTTTTGACGCTGACTTAAATTTTTTGTTGTAATATATGAAAAAGCCGGATGCGCTTATAGAATCCACAAACGAATATGTTTGGAAAACATATAACGAATATATTTTAAGGAAAATTTTTGAAAAAATTCTGGGCGTAAACTTAACAATTACCATTCATTATTTGGCCAGACAGAGAAAAAATATATATAAATTCATAATATAATTTCAAACATATAAGAACTTTTACAATTTAATACTACATTTTTTACCGATTTATCCAAAAACCAAAAAACATCATCTAAAAAATTCATTTAAGGGCAGCTTTTGATGTATAATCCAATTCTTATGATGAGAAAGCAAAAAATTTGTCGAAAAAATTTCCCTAAAAATATTAATTTCCACTAGTGGATCCGAACTTCGCTCATAATGCCCGTTAAACCAGGGCTCTCAACTCCCAAGACCCCTAAATAAGGACACCAAGGTCAAAATCTAAGATTTTAGGGTCAAAAATAAGGACACTTTTTAAAAAGTCATATTTTTTGCCAAAATCAAATAAAAATCGATGTTTTTTAGTCAAATTAATGATATTTCTCAATTGAAAGCATTTATCCAATAGTTTTCGATAACTAAGAAGTTTTTAAAAGTTCTTTTATACGGTATATATGCAGAAAAAAATTTGGGAGGGTGCCTTAGGCTTTTCGTAAATGATAAAAAAATGGAAATAAAAGAACCGCCCTACTGGGTCGAAGGAGAAAAATTTGCGATTTTAATTATTTTTCTTGAGAAAATTGGCCAATTTTTTGCTAGCAGGAAATTTCATTATTAAGGGTGCCGGTGGCCCCGATAAGGGCCGCCGGAGAAAATTTTGAAAAATAGACCTTTTCCTTAAGAAAATTTGAATTAAATCATCCAAAAAAACCTAAAATAAGGACAAAATAAGGACGAAGGTTGAAAATAATGACCAATCTTAGAAATAAGGACATTTAATTTTTGTAAGATTGGGACCCCTCAAAATAAGGACAAATCTTAGAAATAAGGACGTTTGAGAGCCCTGCGTTAAACTATACTCTGGAAAACTCGATTTTCTATAGGAGTTCAATTACATCACCAAATATTTTTGGAATTATTTGCTACAGAGCATTCTGTAGTGTATGATTTTTTTCCATTTGACTGCTTGGTTCAATAATTAGAGTAAGATTCCTAAGCATCAAAAAGCTGGAAAAAATAATATATAGATAATTCAATAGGTAATGGGCTTTTATTTTTTATAATCGAATCTTTTTTGAGCTGATTGAAACTGTTCAGATGGCATCCTTAATATAAAGACTCATTCATGATTTCTGGAATTGATATTTAATAAAATATGTAAAATTTTAGCTAAAATAGGTAATCATTTTTAGCGTTTGCATCAATCCAAGTATCCCTCCGATCGTCGTGCATTTCTG
>LDKF01001915.1:1870-29863 GCA_001026735.1 Rotylenchulus reniformis
CCCCTCCACCCCCTCCGACCTTTCTGTCATAATTCTTGAAAATTGCCATTTGCAGATCCGACTGTTCCTGGGCATATGTTTTGTTGGCCAATTCTGTTCGATTTGTGGTTGGTTTTTGGTGATCGGGTGCTCGATCCCCTTGGCCCTTCCCCTCGAAAACCTTCGGCCTTGGGTGCATCAATGTCGCTGATCGCGGCCAAGTCAGAGGTGAGAATTTCAGAATCGACCGAAGCCAAATGATGGAGAAAGTCCGAAATCGAGAAGAAGAGGAAGAGGAGGAGAAGGGGAGAAGGCATTGCTTGGGGGAGGGAAGAGAAGGAAGGGATGAATGAATGAAGAACGGATAAGCAAAGTGGATGGAAGGAAGGAAGGATGGAATGGATGTGGAAGGACGGGGAATAAACATAGTGTTGGAGGGGGCAGGAGGGGAGGGGGATGGACTGTCCGCAAAACGGCCAAAGGGTCCGATCGGCGGGGTCGGACCAAAAAGCGCTTTGTGCCAATTTGCGCTGAACAGACGGGACCAAATAAGCCGAAGATCGGATGCAATCGAAGGGCCAATGGAACCCGAGAAGGCGCGGATTCGATCGGCCCTTGCTTCGCCATGGCGCCTTTTACTTACGCCCCAGCGGATCCTCGCTTCTGCGTCTTCCCAAGGAGAAAAATTGGTGCGTATTAGTGACAAAGATGAAGTGAAGGGTTATTGCTAGCAAGTTTATCCAGCTGCATTAAACAAAAAATGATATTGTCACCGACTGTTTGTTTTGTTTTTTAGTGAGTTGGTCTGTAATGTAAGTGCGTGTCAGGAGAGGAAAGATGCAAAAAGTACAAAAATGGTGAAAATGTCGGATGGGGTGGCCAGCAGAAGATCACACTGCCGGCTGTGCCACCACACTCTGCCCGTATCGCAATTTGTCACCCGCCTTTATGGAAAACTGGATGTCCTCTGGCGCCTCGAAGATCTGCAACGGATTGTTTGTGTCCACCGAACAATGAATGGATGGAACAACAACCAACCAGCACAATGCTGGAGCCCAGCCGGAACTCGCCCACTTTGTCGCCCGGGTCGAAGCGCATTGTCTCGTCAAAGATGCTGTACTGCTCCGTCTCCATCAGCTTCCTGTTCTTCACCGGTTCCTGAACTTCCCAAAATAAAATTACTAATTTCCGATTTATCTTTTGTGCGCTTCCACACATTGGTGATGACAATATCGCCCACATTTGTGGCGGCAATCGCGCTCATCTGAAAAGGGAAATTGGTGTGGGGGAAAGGGAGCAAATGAACTGACGGAGAAGTATCCATGGTGCCATTGTCCGCTGAGAACAACCCGCTGGAAAGAAAAAAAATAAAAGATAAAAAAAGATGGCCAGGAAAGAGAATAAATACTTCATTCAGACAGAAAAGCTTTGGAATCCAACGAATGTAGGAGGGATGGACGGAGAGCAGAAAGCCGGGGAAGTGCACTTTTTCCAATGCTCGCCTTTGGATTCAAAAATTAAATTTGAGAGGGAAGGGGGGGGGGAGAACCATTTTGTGGGGGAGTGGAAAGCATGGTAGTCGCCAGGGGCAAGATAGATGACCAGCTGGAAGAGAGCATTGCCAGGCTGGGAAAACGAATGGATGAAATAATAATATTTTATTGCAAAAACAGAACAAAACCCCCCACTCACCCTTGTGTCGACGTTGGAAGGCCCTAGGAACTCGTGCAATTCATAGTCCTTAAAGGGTGCAAAGGGATTGATTGGCTTCCGATTGGCCCCGTCCGACATAGTCCTTGACAAACTCCACGCGACCATCCAACACTTTCCCAAAGTGAAGAAGAGTCCCGTCGGCCGGGGAAACCTGAACAGCAAAAGTCAATTCCCAACAATGGATGTGATGATCCGGATCCGAGCTGACCAGCAACGAGGGGCTGATGGGCCGGATGCCCTCCTTGAGTGCCCGGTTGAAAAAGGCGGCGAATGTGGGGTAGGCCCGCAACGATTCTTCGGCTGCTTCCTCCATGCGACAGTCAGTCACACGGGCGTATATCCCGTAGATTGGGTCGCGGAGGAAGACGGGAATGTAGAGGTCGCTGAGCATACCGAAGATACTAAGCGGAGAAAGGGGGCGGAGGGATGAGGAGGAGGGGAGGAACAGGTCGGGGGAGGGGCAAGGAACCTGGAAAGGGCATTCAGAGGCAGCGAGGTGTACAGTTTGATCTGAACAAAGCAAGCACAATCATCCGTTTGGAAGAGGGGGAATAGATCACAAAGTGATTGGATTAATGGAATTTTACTCATTGTAAGAACCAATTGTTAACGGATTTGAGAGGCCCGAAATGTTTTTTTAAGGCTGTCTTTTCTATTCTCTTCTTTGGAAATAATTTCTTATTAGTTTCACCTTCCAGTCCGTGTAGTAGTGCTTTGGGTCCTGCAGTTCCCTGATTCCCGGCACAAAAATGTGCCACAGGTAGAATCCGGCCCCGGCCGTCAGAGCACCCAGCAGAAACCATTTGAGCAAGTTTCTCCCTCCCTTTTTAGGAGAAGGGGGTTTCTCCGTTGCGATGGTTGAGGAACGACGGCGACTTCGAAAGGATTGGCGCCGATGGGAAGCGGAGAGCAAATGAGCGGCGGAAGAAGGCTGAAGGGAAAATGAGCAAGAGGAACAGAAAATTCACAAAAAACCAAAAAATGGCACATTTGGCAAATGCAAATAAAGTAAAACATACCATGATCCTGAAGGGGACAACGGATGAGGAGAGAGAGGAAACACCGGGAAGAAAGGCGGCAGCGGAAGATCTGAAAACACAGAGGCGAGACAATGAGGAGGCTGATCCGAGACAGCGGACAAAGAACATCCAGCACCGAGATTGAGATCAAAAAATGAGCAAATGGGGGAAAACAAGAGAAATGAAGAAGGAGGGACCAAGTCAACCGCGGAAAAAAACAGAATCCAAGCAAGATATTCATGCCAGCATTTATCAACGGGACTCAACAATTCAACGGAAATGGCCAATCGAGTTTGCACTTGAGGGCTGTCAGACAGATGGGAATGGCTTCCTCGGTACGGATCACCCGGCTTCCCTGGTCCGGCAAACTGCAAATAAATAGAAAACAGATCAAAAAACAAATGCCCACCCACAACACCAACCAGTTCACATAATTCGGGAAATACACAGCCGGATCATTATTCGGAACAGACTCGTCAGACTCAATGGCACATTCCAATCCACCCAGGCCGCCAAATAGGATGAGAATTTTGCTGCAAAAGGCAACCAAAAAATTGGGAAAAAAAGGATTGCTTCGTACCAAATGCGATTTGTTTTGTTCGGAACGGGCAGTCCAGATATGGGATTTCCCTTTTCCGAGGTGCCGATTACAAAATCGTATGGACAGGATAGCACATCGGAAATACTTTTAGCGATTCTGTAAAAATGTATTAAATTAATTAAATTAATACAAAAAATACCTGACAGAATAGCCCCAGTAGATGCCAGATTCGGCCCGAACAATCTGAGCACTGGCCAAGGACCCTTTCAGTTTATTCGAAGCTAAAATGGAATTTTAGCAAATTCTGCCAAAATTAACATTGATGATATGGTAAAATGACATTGTTGCCGTTGGTCGGATTGGATTCGGACTGTAATGCGCGTATTTGGCGGAACTGGGTCGGATGTTTCACAAATCAGCTCCTGATGAGTGTAAAACACCTTTGCCGATTCCAACTGCGAAATGATAAAATACCCTTTCCAGTCCAACATCACACAGAGGGTGTCCCTTTTTGGTGAGTTTGTCCAAAACAATTCCTTCTCTAAAGGGCAAATGAAGTTCGTTGGCACGAAGGTGGTGCATGGAGTTCAGGGGATTCAGCATGGCTTATTGACAAGTAAAGCTTTCACCTACAGGTTGGAATTTCCGCATGAAATTTGGCCCAAAAATCGGAAAAATAGAGAAAAAAATCATCCTAAAGCCTTTTTTGCCCAAGCGGGGTTTAAGCCGAGATATTAGCTGCTTTATCTTTTAAGGTGAGCATTTGGGACAAATCCAACATGAAGCATCCAATCAGCACAGTGGTGCAGTGGTTGTGTGCTCGGCTCCAGGTGGACAGTCGCCGGTTCGATCCCCGCTCGGTACTTTTATTTTATTTTTATTTTTTTTCCTCATCCAAATGGGAATAGACATGTAAAAAAATATTTTTTACAATTCAAAAAAAAATTTTAAGCAATAGGCTATGTTTTTTTAAGTAAGACGATAGTGACAGGAAAAGGTGATGCGATAGGTGGCATAAAAAATAATCAGCAAAGATGATAAAGGACAAAAAAATGATGAAAGCATAATTTCTTGTTGCAACGGGCACAGCGAATGAAAAATGTCCCTAGGCAGTCTGTACAGCGAAGACCAGTAGGATCAAAACAGTATTTGACCGGGTGTTCAAATTGTGGGTAAGGCCCAGGCCCCGGATGGGGAAAATAACCACATTTTGCCCACGAATATTGAAGATAGGTACGGAAACGGGGCGCTTGAAATTGGTGCATCATTAGGCTCATTAATCTTATCAAATTGTCGCGTGAAGATAAGACTATGTCGATGCCATCCAGAAGAACGCGATCTGAGAAACGACGGACAAATTCTTTCATTTGTCTAATAAGCAGAAAATTAAAAAAAATATATATTATACAGCACAACCGGAATAGCATGACATCGGAAGGTTGTATGATGGGTGTGGTGTGAGGTGGGAGTTGTTTGACGATTAATTCGCGGCCTTCCGCCTCTTCACAGTCAAATGGAGCACTATCCCAAGTGCTCCAGGCATCAACCAACAACATCAATTTGCGTTGTTCTTGTGGTACAGCATTCCAAAATACTTTGCGTATCCACTCCGCCGCGTGATTTTTTGTCATAATATGGGATTTTCCGGGAACCGCGTATACATTAGGGGCCTTTGAAAATTATTTTATTCAAACAAGTCAACATTGCAATTTATACCTGAAAATTTGCTGTCGTTGCGGGAAAGCCCCTGTGCGTTCACCAATGACGACAAAAAGAGGAGAAAGCAATTCCCCCGAGGCACAATAAATGGGCATGATTGTAATGCTGTGAGTGAGTGCACCCACAGATTGGGTTACAGCTTCGACTTTTGCTGTGCCGCGAATCGCAAGAGTTCTCTTATGATGTGTTTCAAGGTTGAACCCGCTCTGGTCACAGTTGTAAACGGCTGTGTTTTGTAGATTGTTGGTCTGCAACCAAGTTCATATGAGGCGGGGGGGGGGGAGGTGGACACCAAATTTACTAACCGTCAAATAATCGCGAACATTAACGACAAAATTTCTTGCTGTTTCCTCAATCTGTGGCATATTTTCCCTTTGCGCAATGGTGACGAATTTTGTAACCTGATGGAAATTTTTTAACAAATGACTATTAATATTACTTTTCGAGAAACGATATTTCGTCGTTCTTTGAATTTGTCCAACCAAGTCCGAGAGGCTTTAAAATTTGCAACTTTGTATTCACCAAGCGCGCGGTTCACCTCGAGTGCCCAACGTCTGGATTTAATTTTAAGTTTGTCTTTCAAAATATACAACCTTAAATCCGGATCCCTGATTATGAGCTGAACACCCGACATTTCAGTAAACCGGGCGAAAACTTGTTCATCAATGTGCGAAAAGGCTGCTTGATTACTTTTTCTTTTTTTCTCAAAATTCAAAATCATATCTCTGTGGTGCGGTTTGTACCATCGAAAACGATGGCTCATTGACTCAAAAGTGCGTGTTCCGCTTGAGGAGCTCCGATAAAACTCGAGCGCAGCCACTTTTTGCTGCAGTGAAATCTCGGAGCGGGTCTTCTTCGGTGAAGGGACATAGGACGAAGATGACGAACTTTTAACTAAACAAGGAATACTGCACCAAACACCAAAAAAGACCTCCTACCCGGTGACTCCTCTTCCTCCTCATTAGAACTCTCTTCGTTAGGATCCTCCCAATCCACTTCCTCATCTGCATGCTCACGAAATTGTTCGACGACAAACAATTCATCTTCTTCATAGTCACATAACAATGCGTCGTCGATGATGGTAGAGAGTCGACTTGCCATAAGCTGTTCGCGCTCCGATTCTGTGGATGTACTGCTAGCTATCGGATATTTTGCTGCCAACAATTTTACAACATTACTTGGGTTCATTTTTCCTATAAAGACAATTTACATTTAATTTTTTAGGATATGGTGATAGGGGGAGGGAGAGTAGGGATATGCAACTGAAGCCCAGCAAAATTTTCTTTCGAATGACACAACAAACGACGCGAGACCCGCGGAATGGTTTATAACAGACACTAGCAAACACTATCCATAGCAGACACTAACAAAAGCACACTGGCCAAAAGTGCGGGCGCGGTGAAGGCAGAGAGGAGCATTCGAAAAATCGATACATACAAAGGGAAAGGAAAGGGCGAAGGAATTGGGACATAGGAATAAAGAGAGGAATTATGTCCGCCATTTTTACTTCCGCAATTTTGAAATTGATATCTATTGCTTAAAATTTTTTTTTGAATTGTAAAAAATATTTTTTTACATGTCTATTCCCATTTGGATGAGGAAAAAAAATAAAAATAAAATAAAAGTACCGAGCGGGGATCGAACCGGCGACTGTCCACCTGGAGCCGAGCACACAACCACTGCACCACTGTGCTGATTGGATGCTTCATGTTGGATTTGTCCCAAATGCTCACCTTAAAAGATAAAGCAGCTAATATCTCGGCTTAAACCCCGCTTGGGCAAAAAAGGCTTTAGGATGATTTTTTTCTCTATTTTTCCGATTTTTGGGCCAAATTTCATGCGGAAATTCCAACCTGTAGGTGAAAGCTTTACTTGTGAGAGACAAAATTCAAAACAATCAAAATTAAAAGGAAACGAATACCCGAGAACTGCAATGGCCTTTGGAACGGAAACAAAGCCTTTCGCAGATATTGTGGACACTCAAGAAATTCAAAAATGCGAGCCATAAAGAAATTGCCTGAAATGCGGGAAATAGAGTTGATGGTCAACAGTTCAACAATTAAAAAGTGGCCCCACATTCATTGTTCTTTTCACTGATAAACTCTTCGCCCGTCCAGTCCCCACTATAATAGGCTTCAACTTGGGCCTCGGTCATCTTCGCTGTGTCGTCAAAAACAATTACTTCGTCCACGCAAAATGTAGCAAAAGTTCGTGCCAACTCAAAAATATTTTACATTTTATAGGATAATTTGAATCAAAGCCACCTCTCCGGTGACATATGTTTTAAGTTCATATGTCTGAATGTTGTTTAGGATTGATCCTGGTAGCGCCACACACAAAGAATACCAAGTCCCTTAATTGTCAACTTTGAGGTATTTACACCATGGTGGCAGCCTAGGGATGTATGCATATAATCGGCGTAGTAAAGCCAGAGAATTCCAACTTTTATTTTAGCTCCTCGATTTTATGACGCGAAAGCATGATGCGTTAAAACATATTGTTGTCTGATTTCTTTTTCTCTGTTCATACTACTTTTCCTATAGCAGTTTATAATAAGGAATTCGCTTCATAAAATCGAGGGTTCAAAGCAATTCAATCGGCGCACAATTTTCAATTTACTGCACATCATCCCCCACTCCCCCCCCCCCCCCCCCCCCCCCCCGAGTGCCCATCAGAAAAAACGGAAAAACCCCATTATTCAAAATTTAAAAAATGAAGGAGGGGGGTTAAGGGTGGGGGATCAATATCGCATATCGCAGCGATTTTCAAATCAATATCGCAAAAATAGGGGGTGAGGAACATACATTAACAAGTAGGGGGGGTCGACCCAAGATTTTACGAACGAAGTGGAGAGGGGGGTGTGGGATCCTTTTGACCTATTTAATTTTCGTTCTTATGTTAATTTGGCGTTTTGACCCCCCTTTTGACCAAAATATCCCTTAAAATTGTTATCTGCTCATTCATTCCATCCTTTGTCACTTTTCATAATTCCCTCGAATTGGATTTTTTCCCCAATCCTGTTCTGTTTAATTGTAATAATAAATATTATTTGCAATTCACCTTTGATTGGAATTGATATTTTTGGAAAGCTTTGAAGGCTAATACCTGTTCCCTGTCCTTATCCCGAAAAGTAGAAATTCCAGAGATTCTCCCGAATTCCCATTCTCCTCTATCCTGCTTGTTCTCCAACCCCAAAGTCGACCCTTGTTCTCACATGGCGCTTCTGGACAAGGGTGAGTGCTGATCAGCGAAATTGTTTTAGCATCAAATCAGCAGCAAATAGGGGGAGATTAGGGATTAAGAACAGAAGACAACGCAAAGCGGTGATTCTCTTGGACAGCAACTCCTTCACCGCCAATTTTAGTGCTTATTTGCAATTTGCACTAAAAGCTTTGGACCCACCACCGAATTCCCGATTTTGTCGACTCGCCTCTTCCATTTTTCATCTCGACCCGCACCTTTTTTGTGTTCTTACTTGCAGTAAGGCACAACACACTCCGTGTCACCGGCAGGTCAACAATCAATCGATCGACCTCTGGCGGTTCACCAGCCAATCGACCGACTTCACCACAGCCCCGCTTTACTTTTTAAGTTTGCGAAGTCCAATTTTCAATTGGTTGGGCGTCAATGGCAAGGAATCGACCGCTCACTCGCCACCAACTCCGTCAATATTTGGACGAAGGACAGAACGTGGACATTGTGGGTGATGAAATTGTTGTCGAGCAGAGAGAAGAGCAGTTTTTTGCCCTGGAACCTGATCCCGTCGACTCATCGGACTTTGGTTCACCGGAATTTTTGATGCGGCCGCGTCATTCGGAAAATTCGTCGGAAACTGACCGAACACCGCTTGCTTTGACTTCCACACCGGCTTTTCAGCACATTTCGACTAATAGGGGGGACTTTTTGAGGGGTCATAGTGTGCAGCAAACTGCTCGGGCGTCATTTTCACGTGTTAGATTTCGAAACATTCCAGACGCTGACATGGTCTCGCTGTTGGGCGACGACGAGCAGCACCGGGACATTGACCTGGACAATGACCTCGATGAGGACGAGTTGTTGGGCATTGAGTCGGCACACAACGGGGGAAATGAGCAGGACGAGCCCGAGTACAATGAAAACGGTACACAGCAAAATGTGGGGAATAGGAATAACTCTGGAAGGAAAAATATGGGATCGATCGGAGGAGGGACTGCTAGGCGAGATATTCGGCGCACAGGGGGAGATACCAATTTTGTCCGTGCGAATCCAACATCGACGGGGCCACAGGGTGGCATTCCCCAGCATGGCTTTCACCCGAATTTTGCTCATATCCCCGGACAATTTCCTGGACAACCGAGTTTTGGACAACCCCCTTATGGTGTTTGGCCTAATTACCCGTCCTATCCCGCGCATGCTGCATTCGGCATACAGCCGCCACCCCCTATGGTTTACCCGCAAATGAACTATCCGCCATTTGGGTATCCCTGGCCACAATGTCCGCCTTATGTTACCGTACCTATGGCACCATCTGGGAATAGGGCTTCATCGTCGAATTCTGGGTCGTGTCCACCTCGTGCTGACCACACTGGACATTCTGCGATGCCAGATGGATTCGGGGGTAACAAACCGCTGGGTCCGCGCGCGACATTCAGTGATCTGAATGCATTCACTCGACTAGAAGCGACCATGATTCTCGACAAATTGCCCGATTTGACTGGGAAGGAGGGGTCGGACAGGGTCAGGGCCTTTTTCCGCAAATATGATTTGCATACTGAAAGTTGGACATCGGCACAGCGGCTTCGTCATCTCCAAGCTAAAGTCGAGGGACGAGCTGAGCGTGCACTGAGTGCAGCGATGGCTTTTGAACGCACAGCGGCTCGATTGGCGCGTCGTGATCTTAGCTATGAGGCGATCCGCGATGAGTTCATCAGTGTTCTCGATGATGGCGATGCCAAGGAAGCCCAAGCATTCGATGAATTGTTCACTGGGTTGAGTCGGAGATCGCGGGAAACCATTGATCAGCTTGCTGAACGCGTCTCCGGGGTTGTTCGTCGTGCATACCCTGGACTCAAACAGGGATTGATCGATGAATATACGATCAAACATTTCCTCCGGGCTTTGGACAATTCTGATGTTGCATTGTCTCTCGAGCTTGCACGGACACCTTCAATGAGTTTTGATCAGTTTGTCGCACTTGCATCTCGTGCAGAGTCAACTGTGAAAGTTGTTCGGAACGGACAGAACCGCGAATCGAGACAGCAATTCAACTCTCAAGACTCAAATCAAGGACAGCGAAACTTCAATACGGATTCTCAACGAGTTGGACTCACTTGTTTCCGATGTAATCGCTCTGGACACATCAGTCGAGATTGTACAGCAGTGATTTCAACTGGTCAAAGTGGTCAGAGATTCGGCACTGGGAATGGTGGCACACAGAATTCGCAGGATTTTCGGCGAAATTTCGGTGATTCCTCGGCGAATGCATCCGGCACCAATCGGATTCCATTGAACCAAGTGCAGAATTGGAGACAACCACCAAATTTCGGCAATTCTGACCGCGCCATCGGCGGGAACACTCAGCAGAAAAGAGCGAATTGCATCCAGGTGGATGAGGAATCGAAAAGCAGTTCCGTTCTCGCAGGTGGAGTGTGTGCGGACCCTGATGTGGGACAATGGTTGGAGAGTCTTGAGGGAGCGAAAGTGCGCGAGGAACCGGATTCTTCGATGCCACCAAGCGTCGGGAAGTTGGTCACAATGGATTTGTTCGTGTGCGGACGGAAAGCTAAGGCAATGCTGGATGGCGGAGCACAAGTTTCACTTGTATCCGCGCCATTTTTATTTCGGCTTGTCAACGACGGGATCGTGACCCTGAACGACACCAATTTCGGACAGTCGACAATGAAGGTGTACGACATCAATGGAAAGCAGATCATTGGTCATGGAGTCGTTGCAATGTCAGTGAATCGGAAGGACTTGCCACCCGTTGAGGCGACTTTTCATGTGTCTTCAGCACCTTTTGGCTTTGATTTCATCGTCGGGACCAACAATTTGGGTCGTCTTGGTATGAAATTGTTCGACTGCATAACCGACCGTGCAATTGAATTTGAATGTATGCCAGCAGAGGATTCCGCTGTCAATGAGATCAGAGTTGTGTTCAACACTCGACTCCAGCCATGGTCTACCACTTTGGTCCAAGTGTCGATCAGCGACAATTTCCCCGGCGGAAAGAATCTTCTAGTTGAACCAACGGCAGTGATTGGTCCAGTCCGTGTTGATCCCAGCGTTGTGCGACCTTTGGGCGGTGAAATAGCGATTCCTGTTTGCAATTTTTCATCCATGCCAGTCATACTCCAAACCGGTGAATCGATTTGGTTAGCTGAGCCTGCAGAACTGATGGATGGGGATGCATCGCATGAGGAAAAACTCAGTTTGTCTCCGGTCGTTTGCAACTTGAGTATGGAGGAAAGAGATCCAGAACGGGCAGAAAAGATTCGGATGGCCTGGGAGACTGAATCGGGAGAATTGAATGCCAGCGAACGGGATAATTTGGGTCATCTTATCACCGAATTCGAGGAAATTTTTGCTCTTGAGGACGTGGAACTGACTCAAACTGACTTGGTAACTCACCATGTGGAGACCAACGGAGCCGCACCAGTCAAAAAGAGGATGAGACCCGTGCCGTATGCATATCGGGAAAAAGTGGCTGCGATGTTGCAGGATTATCTCGGTCGTGGTATCATTCGTCCATCATGGTCTCCGTATGCCAGCCCGATCGTTTTGGTACCGAAAAAGGACGGCACAATCCGTTTCTGCACGGATTATCGGGGATTGAATGCAGTGACTGTGAAGGACGCCTTTCCGCTACCAAACATTGATAACACCTTGATGATGCTGGCTAATCGGAAAGTCTTCAGCACCATGGACTTCATGAGTGGCTATTGGCAGATTCGGATGCACCCCGACTCCATCGAAAAGTCGGCTTTCACTACTGAATTCGGTCTCTTCGAGTACTTGGTCATGCCCTTCGGAATGACGAACGCAGTGGCTACCTTTCAGCGGTTCATGAACCGGCTCTTCGATGGGATCTTGAACGACTTTGTTTTTGTCTATATCGATGATATTTTGGTGGCGAGTGAGTCCTTCGAACAGCATCTTGTTCACCTTCGGATCGTCTTTGAGCGGATCAGGATGGCATCTTTGAAACTAAAAATAGCCAAGTGTCATTTTTTCGCTGTGGAATTGCCGTTTTTGGGCCATGTCCTTACTCGAGTGGGTGTCAAGAAGGATGCTGACAAGATTCGGCCAATTTTGGATTATCCGGTACCAAAGACGAGAAAAGAGCTCCATTCCTTCCTTGGCTTCATGACGTATTATCGGAAATTCATTTATTCTTTCGGCAAAATTGCGGCACCTCTCTTTCAGTTGTTGAGAAAAGACACAGCATTTGTTCTCGGACAGGAGCAATTGGGGGCGTTTGAGACATTGAAGACCAAAATTGCCGAGGATGTCACCCTTTCCTTCCCGGATTTCAAGGCGGCCATGAATGATCCTACTAGGGGCTTCATTATGATGACTGATGCGAGTAAAATTGGGATTTCGGCAGTATTGTGTCAACCAGACAGTGCCCATAATGTACGACCCATCTATTTTGCATCGCGACAATGCAGTAAAGCAGAGGGACGGTACGGACCAACCGAGCTAGAGGCATTGGCAATCCGATTCGGCGCGAAAAAGTTTGCCCAGTTCATCACCATGATCCGCACACGAGTCCTGACCGACCATCGGGCATTGGTTCCAATGTTCAAATCCAATGAGGAGACAGGGAATGCTAGGGTCGACAAATGGATAATGGAGCTAAGGTCCAGATTCATCCTGCAAGTTGAGTATAATCCGGGCAAGAGCAACATAATTGCTGATGTTCTGTCGAGAAATTTCCCGAATGTGGTTCTACCAGAAGGAAATCCAGAGGACCAGGTTCTACTCGGCGCCATGCGATGTGAGGGTGAAAAGGCTGATCAGACCGGCGAATTTCTTGAGAATAGAACGGAATGGCAGGCTAAAACGCGCGAAAGTGAGCTGAAAGAGCTGGTTTCATTTCTCGCGGACAGAATTCTTCCTGATGATCCGCGCCAAACTCAGCGTGTGATGGCTCAAGTACCATTTTTCACACTAGTCGACAGGCTTCTCTACAAATGCGACCCCAAAACAGGCGACCTGAAGCTGTTCGTTCCATCAGAATTTAGGCGGAAGTTGGTGAATGATCGACATTCTGGCATTTGTGGTGGCCATTTCAGCGCAAAAAAACTCTTTCTGCAGCTTTCGGAGCGATACTTTTGGCCAAACATGCGAGCAGATTGCGCAAAATTAGCTATGGACTGCCGGGTTTGTGCGCATACCCGCGAGCCGACTGCGAATCAGCCGGGAATTCAGATGATTCGGACCACTGAACCGCTGGAACTCGTCTGTTTGGATATCTTGGACATCGGCAGAAGCAGGGCACGGAATCGCTATGTCCTTGTTTGCGTAGATCATTTTTCGAAATGGACCACAGCTGTGCCTATTCCGGACAAATCGGCGGAGACTATTGCTAGGGCTTTCGTTGAAAATTTCATCCTAATTTTTGGCGCACCAAAGCGGATCCATTCTGATAAGGGCAAAGAATTTGTGAATTCGACGCTTGCGGGTGTCGCCAATGTGCTAAAAACTATTGTCTGTACAACCAGTGGATATGACCCTCAGGCCAATGGTTTAGTCGAAAGAATGAACCAGACCATCATCAGAGCCCTAAAAAGAACGACGCCTTCAGAATGGGATTGGGATTTGAGGTTGCCATTTGTCATTTTTGCCATAAACGTCACCCCTGCAACGGCGACTGGCTTCTCCCCCTTTTCCCTAATGTTCGGGCGTTTGGTCAATTTTCCGACGGATGAATCGGCAGTTTTTGACGCAGATCCCCGCTATACCGTCGATCAGGATACATATTTGCAGGCTTTTAATGAGAATTTGGTCCAAATTTTGGGGGACGCCAGAAGGAACGCGGATGTAGCTAGAGAGGGGAATCGCATGGAATTTAATAATCGGCCGAATGTTACGATTGGGAAATTTGTCATGGGCGACCGTGTGATGATGGTTCTCCCGGGGGAAAAGCAGAAAAGTCGGTGGAAGAAACTTGTTTGGAGCCACTTCGGCCCGTACAAGATAGTGGAAATTGCGGAATCGACCGCCAAAATTGTCCCTTGCGATGCCCCGGGAACTGAACCCATCGAATCCCCCTTAGAGCGCCTTATTAGAGTGCCCCCTGGTGTGCCAGATATCTCAATCTTACCGAAAGAGAAGAGGAAATTCAAGGAATTACTTGGGACATTAAGGGTTGGAAGTGTGCGGATTGATTCGGAACAATTTGTGGATCATGGGGAAATTTTAAGCCAACTTTTCGTACCTGATGGGACCAAATTTTTGGGTTCAATAGAGACATTGAACAATTCAGGACCGGAGGAAGGCGATGGTCAGCAAAAGGCACAGATGGAAGTGATCAGCCTCGGCGACGCGTTGGGCTGGTGTAGCCCCTGCTCCGGAGAAGGACATGAGTTGTGCGTTCCCGTTACGGTGGCGGAGTTTGACGCCATGCTGGACAAGCATTCGGGACTGGGAGCCAAACTGGTGCGAACTCCACTCGCCGCGTTGCTCAGCACCTTCCTCATCCGGCAGCTGAAATCATCAAAAATGGCCCACCAGATGGTGACAACGATTGTGGAGAGTCCGGGCCAGGAATTCTTCTTTTTCCTGATCGGCCGCGGCAATGAAATTCCGTCGGATGCCGTGCCAACAACAGAACAGCTCCGCGAGGCCTTGGAAATCCGCATCCGCTCTTGTCGTCGCGCCTACCAGCTGTTGGAGCGCAGCGGATACAACTTGATCAAACTGGACGGGCCGGCATTGCCCTTCTCCGAACAACAAAAGGCCGAACGACCGGTTTGGGAGCAGTTCTTTGAGCAGGCATCGTGGGTCCTGGAGACGGTCCGTGCTGAATGTGTCCATCGCCGACAACTGATCGAAAAACCTCGGATCGTTCTCGGAGACTGCACGGCACGGGAATTGGTAAAATTCGGCGAAATGACAACAGTCCACTTGCTGGCACCGGAGGACAACATGACCGAATTGATCCGCCAATTCGACCGTCTCGTTCTGTCAAGCCGTGTAAAGGCAATGCTCATTGTGCTAGGTCGGAAGGCATTGTTGGACAACGAGACTTTGGAGACGGTGGGAGAGCAC
Source organism: Rotylenchulus reniformis (assembly GCA_001026735.1). Lineage (NCBI taxonomy): Eukaryota > Metazoa > Nematoda > Chromadorea > Rhabditida > Hoplolaimidae > Rotylenchulus > Rotylenchulus reniformis. Next base: position 17,093 of record LDKF01001915.1, read on the forward strand.
TTTCGGCGCCTGCGCAACATCTGCGAGCGGTACAACCACATCTCCATCATCTGGGCAGCACCCCCTTACGTCCACGTCCGCAAAATGCAGCACACGGAACTGATCGTCCGGCTGAACAACTTGCTTCGGGACTCGCCCATCAAATTTGCCCATACAACGGACGACGGACGATCACTTGGAGAAGTTTTCCGCTACGGCAACAGCTTCGCCGGACTCCGGGTCAACCAATTTGGACACTTGACAGACCACGGTGCCAAGACTATGCTCGCCTGGCTCACTACAGTTGCTGGATTTCCCGGGGAAGACGACTTAGGGAAGCGACAACTCCGGTCCCAAGTCGTCCGTGTTCGTCCGGACCCTTCAGCATCGACTCGAGTCCGTTTGGGATCAGGGAACCGTTATGCGGAAGATCGGCGAATCGGTTTTGCAAACCGTCGTCTGAGCAGCAGCAGTGACTGGCGTGTCGGTCTTGCAGACCGCCGTCAGGGAGAGCGATCGGACTACTCCCATCGGGACAATCGGCACGGTCACAGCGGAGTCGGGACCTCAGCGGTGTCTTGCAGACGCCCTGGGGAAAGTCGTTCGTCCTCTCGTCACTCGTCGTCGTACCGCGCTGGGCCGTCTTCTCGTCGCTGATCAGCACTCCACCCGACCACCCATGCCTTTCTCAGCCGAATCGCGGGTCCCGAACTACTCCAACCCCTCCACCCTTCCCCGTTTTGACTCTGGGCGCCGGGGCGTCGCCTCCTAGAGGGTGTGGATGTGGGATCCTTTTGACCTATTTAATTTTCGTTCTTATGTTAATTTGGCGTTTTGACCCCCCTTTTGACCAAAATATCCCATAAAATTGTTATCTGCTCATTCATTCCATCCTTTGTCACTTTTCATAATTCCCTCGAATTGGATTTTTTTCCCCAATCCTGTTCTGTTTAATTGTAATAATAAATATTATTTGCAATTCACCTTTGATTGGAATTGATATTTTTGGAAAGCTTTGAAGGCTAATACCTCTTCCCTGTCCTTATCCCGAAAAGTAGAAATTCCAGAGATTCTCCCGAATTCCCATTCTCCTCTATCCTGCTTGTTCTCCAACCCCAAAGTCGACCCTTGTTCTCACAGGGGTCAGAGGGGAGGGGGGGGGGGTCGGGGGTGTCCAATTACGAAATCATCAAAATAACGTCAATTTTGCGAAAATATACCAATTTTTTAAATTGTTTGCGAAGTGGTCTATTTTATAATTTTTTAGGGTGTGCCATAAAATTTCCCGGCACATTATGAATTTTTTTTTAAATTGCAAATTTCGTACAGAAATTCCATTGTATTGAGAGGGGGTGGCGGCGGTCCCGACAGGGGCCGCCGGAGAAAATTTGAAAATTTAGACCAATTTCGTAAGAAAATTGAGCAATTTTTTGAGGCAGCTATAAAAAAATTTCATTATATAGAGGGTTTGAGGGGCGGCCGGGAAATTTTTTTGAAAAATTAATGAATTTTATTGGGGAAGTTGAGTCCTTTTTGGTAGTTGTTTTTGAATTTTGATTGAATTTATATTAATTTTCAGCAATTATGGAGAGTTCGGCGGTCCCGTGAGGGACCGCCGGAGAATGCTTCATGCTGGCAGCTGCCCACCAAGATCGGCGACGTGCAAGGACGAGACGATGAACCACCAAATGGCCACTTCGTTCGGCCGAAGACATGAGGGGAGCAGCTACAACAACAACAACAACAACCGCCGGAGAAAATTAAATAGGTCAAAAGGATCCCACATCCACACCCTCTAGGAGGCGACGCCCCGGCGCCCAGAGTCAAAACGGGGAAGGGTGGAGGGGTTGGAGTAGTTCGGGACCCGCGATTCGGCTGAGAAAGGCATGGGTGGTCGGGTGGAGTGCTGATCAGCGACGAGAAGACGGCCCAGCGCGGTACGACGACGAGTGACGAGAGGACGAACGACTTTCCCCAGGGCGTCTGCAAGACACCGCTGAGGTCCCGACTCCGCTGTGACCGTGCCGATTGTCCCGATGGGAGTAGTCCGATCGCTCTCCCTGACGGCGGTCTGCAAGACCGACACGCCAGTCACTGCTGCTGCTCAGACGACGGTTTGCAAAACCGATTCGCCGATCTTCCGCATAACGGTTCCCTGATCCCAAACGGACTCGAGTCGATGCTGAAGGGTCCGGACGAACACGGACGACTTGGGNCCTCCCTCCCGGCTCCCGGGTACGAAGTCCCCCTCGATTTCGGGGCCCCATACGAACGAAGTCAGGGGGGGTCGACCCCCCCCCCCTTTGTTAATGTATGGTGAGGAAGAAAAATAAAAGGAAAAGAGAACAAAGAGGGGAAAAGAGAGGAAAAGTGGGAAAAATAAAAAAAAATTATCTATTTTTTTTGCGATATCGCTGTCTTAGAAATGCAAAAAAAAATTTCTATTCAATTTTTTTGCGATATCGCATTTTTAGAAATCGATAATTTTCTTAAGAAATTTTTTTCTATATTTTTCAATATCGCAGAAAAACTTTTTAGAAAAAATTTTCAAAAAAATTAAAAAATTGGTAAAATTTAGAAAAAAATTCTTACAAGCTTCAAATATTTCCCATCAAAATGACCAATTTTCTCAAGAAAAAATTGCAAAAATTGTATTCACAGTCAAATCTATCTAAAATTAGATAATTTTGCACTAAAAATGTTTAACTATTAAAAAATTGGAAAAATGTGCAAAAAATAGCTTTTTTGCATTTTTTTATTCAAAAAATCAATACGCAAAATTGGACCCCTATGAAGGGGGAAGTAGGGTAAGGGGGTATATCGCATATCGCAGCCGAAAATTTTGACCACCCCCTTGTACACCTATGATAGACCGCTCTATAGTGATTGTTTGCTCCGGCATTTTTGTTATTAAAATAAAAATTTCATTTTAAGTCAATAATAAAAAGTTCAATAGCGGTGGGAAAACGATGGGAGGCTGGGATGAGTTGCTTCGGCTAGAGATAATGACGTACCAGGGGGAGAATCCCCCGCATAGATGTGCAAGGGGGAGGGGTCAACCCAGGGCCGGCGCCAGGATTTTCTGACGGGGAGGGGCTGAACTTTTGGGGTCGACGACGAGCAAAAAAAAAAACGAAGTTCAGCGGCCCGGTAGGGCCGCCGAAGAAAATTTCGCGTTTTTAGACCATTATCTTAAGAAAATTGGTCACTTTTTGCGCCTTATAAAGTTATTAAAGTTATTTTACTAATTTAAGGAAGTGCCGGCGGTCCCGATAGGGGCCGCCGGAGAAAAATTTCAATTTTGGGTCCTTTTCCTTAACAAATTTGAAATTTTTTGCCTAGCAATTGAATTGGGGGGTGGCGGCGGTCCCGATAGGGGCCGCCGGAGAAAATTTGGCACTTTTTCTTAGCAAAAATGATCAATTTTTTAATTTTTCCAGGGGCTGATGGGGAGGGGGGCTTCAGCCCCCCCTGCCCCCCCCNCCCCCCCCTGGCGCCGGCCCTGGGTCAACCCCCCTGCTCGATAGTCAATCATAAGGGTTTTTCAAAAGTCAATCGTACGGAGGCGGGGGGTCGGGGAAAAGGGGAGGAAAAATCGAAAAGGGGAGAGAAAAAGAGGGAAATTTTCTACTAATTTTTCTTACGATTGAGTTTAAAGTTCCAAAATTTTCTCCGGCGACCCCTATCGGGGCCGCCGGCACCCTTTATTATAGCAAAATCTCTCCAAAATCTACCTTAAGCAATAAAAAAATTTTCCAAATTCGACCGTACACTTTATGAATGATCTTTTTGTGAATATTTGATGTCATTCATAGACTATTTTTTTAAAAACCAGGTCATCATACAATTGACTTTTCTTTGACATATAAAAAATTGATCAATTTTCTAAAGGAACGAGTCTAACAGTTCAAAAATTTTTCGGCGGCTCCTTCCGGGGCCGCCGTCACTCCCCCTAAAAACATGAGAATTCTTCATAAGGCTGACCATAAAATTGAACTAATTTCTTAAGAAATCGGTCCAAAATTTCAAATTTTCTCTGACGATTCCTATCGGGACCGTCGGCCGAAAAAAATGAGCACTAAAAAAATTAAAAATTGCATAAAAATGGATTACAAATAAATAGAAAATAAAAAGTTGGGAAATTTTGATGATTTTTCATTTTTTTGCCAAATTTTTGGTCGATCGTATCGAACATGGCCTCTGACCCCCTAGGGAGGGGGGTCAGGGTGCACATCATTCCCCCCGCATCATTTACCCCCCTTCATAGGGGTCCAATTTTGCGTATTGATTTTTTGAATAAAAAAATGCAAAAAAGCTATTTTTTGCACATTTTTCCAATTTTTTAATAGTTAAACATTTTTAGTGCAAAATTATCTAATTTTAGATAGATTTGACTGTGAATACAATTTTTGCAATTTTTTCTTGAGAAAATTGGTCATTTTGATGGGAAATATTTGAAGCTTGTAAGAATTTTTTTCTAAATTTTACCAATTTTTTAATTTTTTTGAAAATTTTTTCTAAAAAGTTTTTCTGCGATATTGAAAAATATAGAAAAAAATTTCTTAAGAAAATTATCGATTTCTAAAAATGCGATATCGCAAAAAAATTGAATAGAAATTTTTTTTTGCATTTCTAAGACAGCGATATCGCAAAAAAAATAGATAATTTTTTTTTATTTTTCCCACTTTTCCTCTCTTTTCCCCTCTTTGTTCTCTTTTCCTTTTATTNCCCCCCCCCCCCCCCCCCCCGAAGCCCCAGAAAAAAAGTTGGTGAAAAATTCAGATTTTTTTTTGAAATTTTTATAAAGTTGAAATTTTTTGAAAAATTTTTTTGAAAATTAAAAAAAATTACTAGTTTTTTTGCAAAAAATTTACAGAAAGAGTTAAAATTTTCAAAAAAGTTAAAGTTTTTCGAAAATTTATTTTTTTTAAATTTTCGTTTTTCGAAAATTAAAAATTTACAAATTTTCATTTTTTGAAAAAATATGAAATTTTTGCAAAAAAAATTTAGTAATTTTTTTTTAATTTTCAAAAAATTTTAACTTTATAAAAATTTCGAAAAAATCTGAATTTTTCGGGGGGAGGGGCGGAGGGGGCGGCCGCCCCCCCCATGGTGGATAAAATTAAAATTTTCTTAAGAAAAGGGCCTAAGTTTTCAAAAATTTCTCCGGCGGTTCCTATCGGGACCGCCGACACCCCTTTAGAAGTTAATTTTCTATAAATATTTTTTTAAACAAAAAATGATTAATTTTCTATATCCGCCCCCTGTAAAAGCAAAAAATTGAATTTTTGGGCTTTTAGCCTGATTTCCACCCCCCATGGCAAAATCCTGGATATGCCCCTGGTACATCGTATAGGTCCCCGGCTGACCCCCCTTGCACACGGTGCACACCTATGATCCCCCGCCCCCTCCCCCATTCCCCGGGTTAACAAAGGGTTAATTGTCATCTTTTGGCCAAATTCTCTCTGCACTCACTATTCACTCAAAACTTACTCTGATTTCCCGTTCCTGTTGGCGTCAAGGGTGCCTGGTCTGTTGTCCGGTGTTCTGACATGTTGCCATCACCATGTTGAACAACTTTCTTCTTTTCTTCGAGCTCTTCAAAAATTAGCTTCTCGCGTTGTTTTCGCTTTTCAAAATTGACTAAAATATCAGTAAATTAACAGATAATTGTCCACAAAACCAACTTACTCAGGCGCCAATTGACATTTTTGTTCGTCGCCCTTTTCGCCCCCTTTTGGTTAATTTTCTTTGCAATTTGCAATCGTTCTTTTCTATTAAACACCATTTTTAGGAATTAATTATTATGTTAAAAATAAATGACAAGTCTTCTGGGGAAATAAAAAAATTAATAAAAAAAAAGGAAGTGAAAACCATTCACTCCCCCATTACCAATAGAAATTGCAAATAAAAATAAATAAATCAACGAAATATTCACCTTTAGCATCTACAATTTGTTCCAACGGAATCTTAAGCTGCATGCAAAAAATTGCCTACCATTAGCGATTAGCGTAGGGTACCCGGGAAATTTCCCATCGGGATACCCCCAAAATATATAAACCCACATCATACATTTTATAGGGGGAGGTCGACCCCCCCCCTACCATCGCTCGCAAAAGGGGCTGGTAAGGGGGGGACCTTCGAAATCGGGGGAGGGGGGTGAAGGGAGGAGAGAGGGTAGGGGGAGGGAGGGGAGAAGAATTTTTTAAAAAAAGAAATGGGTAAAAATGTCCAAAATTTTCTCCGGCGGCTCCTATCGGGGCCGTCAGCACCCCCAAAAGTATGGAAAATTTTTCCAAAGGAAAATTTTAAGGAAAATCCAAAGAAATTTTTTATGAAATTTTTCCCAAAAAGATGATCAAATTCCTTAAGAGAAAGATACGATTTTTCAAAATTTCTTCGGCGGCCCCTATCGGGACCGCCGCCACGCCACCCTCTTAATACAATGAAATCTCTGAAAAAATGAACGGATTTTTAAGGAAAAAGCCCGAATTTTCAAAAATTTTCTCCGCCGGCCCCTATCGGGACCGCCGCCACCCACTTATTACAATAAAATTTCTTTACTTTAACTTTAGAAATAAAGTAAAGGAAAAAATTTTAAAAATTTTACATGCCTTTTACGGTTTTTAGACACCTTCGGAAATTTAGGGTCCGACCCCCCTCTGACCCCCCCCCCACCATCGCTCGCAAGAGGCTCGACCGATCCCTCCCCCTTTTTAATGTATGACCCACATTCATATCTTATATTATTGATATAAGATTTAATGTCTGGATCCGAAGTGATAATCATACCAGTACCAGGTCGTATCATAGAAAGGGCCGCTTGTAAATATTCGATGTAATTTTTTGTAAATATTCGATGCAAAATATGCTCAAAATTTTGACTAAATATGACCTAAAAATGAAATTTTTTGCTCAAAAATCGTAATAAACTAATCTTTTTTAAGGCATTTAAACAGGGCTCGCAGATGTACTCTTTTTTAAAGATTTGTACTTTTTTTGGACTAGGGGTGTACTTTTGTACTTTTTTTGGATTTTAGAAAATTTTATGCAAAAAATGACCAATTTCCTTAAGGAAAAAGACCAAATTTTCAAAAAAAAAAATTCCCCGGTGGCCCCTGTCGGGACCAATATTTCGTAATTTTCTCCGGCACACAGTGGATAAACACTGTTACCTGATTACGCCCCTGATATGCTCAAAATCAAGGGCGTCGCCAGGGGGGCCAAAAGTTGACCAATTTCTTAAGAAAATAGGTCTAAAATTCTCAAATTTCTCCGGCGGCCCCTATCGGGAGCGCCGCACTCCCCAATTTAATGAATTATTTCATAATTCGCAAAAAATCGGTCAGTTTTTCATAAGAAAATGGACAAAAAACGCGAAAATTTTCTACGGCGGCCCTTCGGGCCGCCGAACTTCGTTTTTTTGCTGTCAGCGGGGGGGGGGGGGGTCGGCCCCCCGAAAATTTTTCCTGGCGACGCCCTTGCTCAAAATATCGAGAGAAATTTGTTGGAGAATACGAAGAATTATTTATAAAATAACTTTATTTAATATGGAATAAAAAAATTAGCTATTTTAAGAAGTGAACTTTTCCGACCCCAAAATCTTTAATTTAATTTTGACCCTCCTGTACTTTTTTTGGGCACCCGGGACCTGCGAGCCCTGCATTTAAAGGTTAAAATTAAAGTTTGATGGCGCTTTTTATGGTCATTTTTCTTTGAAAATTATAAGTATTAACTATTCTGGAATTTTATAAAAACAAAAAAAAATTAAAAATAATTCGAAAATTTCTAAAAATTTTCCAAAATATGCTTAAAAATTCCAAAATATACGCAAAATTTGCCTCAAAATGACCAAAATATGCTCAAATATGCGCAAAAAAGCGAAATATGCAAAATATACACAAAAAGTCGAAAATATGCAAAAAATATGCAGTTAGAAATCCATGCTAGAGTGTTCAAAACATGCTAAAAACGTGTTTTATGTGATTTTCAGGCCGTTCTGTGCCAGCAAAAAAATGCATTTGCATATTTTTTCGCTCCCTAGTCATGATTAGGGCTGGCAATTGAAGGAAAATGCCTTTTTTTTGTTAACTCTAATGACCATATAAAATGCATTTTTAACTTTTTAGAACCGTCTAACACCGATTTTTATTTGCCTTTTTTTTGCCTTTTTGACCCTTTTTGGGATTTTTATGCCTTTTTTGACTTTTTAGAGCAAAATTTAAAATTTTAGTGCTCTTTTTTTATATGTATAAAAAATAAAATTTTGAAACCAAAATAAAAAAAGAGGATATTTACTTAATAAAAAATGACCAATTTTCTTAAGAAGAGTAACCTAAATTATGCAATTACTTGTGTGAAATTGCGTCTAAAAAACGAAAAATAATTTAAAAAATATATTTGCAAAATTTTGAATTTTTAACTGCCTTTTTATTATTTTTACCTTTTTAATGCCTTTTTGCCTCATCTGCTGCTGGTAAAAATTTTTTGCCTTTATTATTGGTAAAAATTCAATATTTCGAAAAAAAATTCTGCCTCTTTATGCCTTTTTACATTTTTTTATTGCTTGGTAGCCAGAGCGAGATCAGTTTGTTTTTGAGATGCGATTCTGAACTATAACTAAAAACAATAGACTCGCGAAACACCGGATGGTGCGGAGTTCAGTCTTTCGCGTCCGGTGTTATGTAGTAAGCCACAAGAACACGTACATATGATCGCTTAGCACCAAAAAGGATGCAAATGATCTCGCTTTGTTGGCGAATGGCGACCAAGCAATATGCCTTTTTTGTGCCTTTTTGGCGATTTTTCGTTGCCTTGTTTAGGTGCCTTAGTTAGTAATAATCAAGAAAATCTGGGACAACCACTGTCCAATGAAGAATGATAATTACAGCCAAGGGTTTACAACCGGTGTCCATAAGTCCAAAAGAAAACAATATGAAGCGAATGATTTTCTCTTCTTTCTTATATTGTCTTTTCGCGGCGAGGAAAAAAAGGAAAAGTGAGAGATAACATTGACAGACACTGTGAATTCGGTCAGAGAAGGTTCCTATGGACACCTCAAAAAATTCCTCGATCTGTAGAGTAAGGACACCCCCAAATTGAAGTCCGAACCCGAGAAGTGTGTTTATTGAATACAAGAAACAATAGACAATGGCGAGCTGGCTGGGGTGATAACGAACTGCAAAGAATGAGGGAAAATCACTCATCACTCAAAACTAGAGATCGACAAAATTTTAAAACCTGGGTCTGGATTCTGGGTTTCAAAAAAAACATCTGGGTCTGGTTTTTTTCTGGGCAAAAAACCCAGAAAAAACCCAGACCCAGAAAAACCCAGACAAGCCCAGACCCAGAAAAAAACCCAGGCTGGGTCCAGACCCAGGCCGATCTCTACTCGGAATTCGAAACAAAAAAAACTCGAAATTCGCGAAACTCGAAACTGTAAAAAATTTTCAAAAAAATTTTCAAAAAAATTTTGGAGTATTACAAAATAACTGTGTACATGCTCCTGCTCCTGTAAAAAAAAGCAAGATAATGTTATGTACAGGATAAATCCTATAATATAATGGGATTCTGTCCTTGTCCTGTAATTTTTAAAATCCTGTCTCTGTACCAGTTGCGTAGCCAGAAAAAATTCAGGGGGAATGAGGGGAAGAGGTTCCCAATTTTATTGCCTTTGATAAAAGAATTTTTCGAAAAATTTTTCAAAATTTTTTAAGGCGAACAAGGCGACCCCTTTCATTTTTTTTGGATTTTTCCGAACACCGAATAATGCGAAATTTTTGAGGAAATTCTTTAGGAAATGTTTTGCCATTGGGGATATTTCGTTTTTGTACTTAGCTTACAATTAGGATGTCTTTTCCACTCCCATGCTAAACATGTGAATGGGAAAGCGAAATAGTGTAGACGACAGACAGCTAGGAAAAAATGCGGGAAAATCGTGTTGATAAGAAATATTTAAATGAAGACCCCATTCTTAGGGGTGTATTTGGTAATACTGGTTTGTACCCCCCTTTTTTTGAAAAAAAATCAAAGGCCTAAAAATGGCCCAAAATCACATCCTAGGGTCAGTTTTTGATGCTGAATCCGATTCTGACGTCCATTTTGACGTCCTGCGTCAGGCGGAATGCGGATGGGACGAGGTGCTTCATGGTCCCCGTGGATCGGCGCCGAGCCCAGGACCTGATTCCGCTCATTCAGCAGCACATCCGACCCGGCAGCATCATCCACTCGGATTGCTGGCGTGCCTACGGCACCATCCCAAATCTCCCCCAGGCATCATATTTTCTTGTTTTACTTATACTTACCTTTTTTGGGGAGGTTAGGGGTACACACACTTCACAGTGAACCATTCCCGCAACTTTGTCAACCTCCAAACTGGTTCACATACCCAAAATGTCGAATCGATGTGGGGTCACTTCAAGCGCAATCGTCATCACTACGGCAATACAAATCAAACATATGACACTTATTTTCCTGAATTTATGTGGCGCAAACAATTTGGTGATCGTGCAAATATTTTTTACAACTTCTGGCACCATGTTTCATTGTTTTACCCATGTGAACGTTAATTTTGTTGATTTTTAATTGATTTCTATGCATAAAATTGAATTTTGAAAAATAAATTTTTGACGTCAAAATTTTTGACGTCAAAAGGTTGCGTCAGATGACGCAGGACGTCAAAATGGACGTCAGAATCGGATTCAGCATCAAAAACTGACCCTAGGATGTGATTTTGGGCCATTTTTAGGCCTTTGATTTTTTTTTCAAAAAAGGGGGGGGGGTATAATCAGCGTAATAAAGCCAGAGAATTCCAACTTTTATTTTAGCTCCTCGATTTTATGACGCGAAAACATGATCCGTTAAAACATATTGTTGTCTGATTTCTTTTTCTCTGTTCATTCTACTTTTCCTATAGCAGTTTATAATAAGGAATTCGCTTCATAAAATCGAGAGTTCAAAGCAATTCAATCGGCGCCCAATTTTCATTTTACAAACTCCAGTATTACCGTGTACATATTTTACTCGAAATTCGCGAAACTCGAAATTTCGCCCATCCCTGCTCGTGATTATCGGAATCATGTTGTTTAAATTATAATGCTGTCTGACTTCTTTTTTTCTGTTCTTTCACTCTTCCTGTAGCATTCTAATAATGAGGTATTCGCTTCATATTCACGATGGTTCAAAGCTGGTTAATCAGTCCCCAATTTTCATTTTATTCCGACACCAAAATGGATTTACAGCCCAAGGGTTTACAACCGGTGTCCATAAGTCCAAAAGAAAACAATATGAAGCGAATGATTTTCTCTTTTATCTTGTATTGTCTGTTCGCGGCGAGGAAAAAAAGGAAAAGTGAGAGATAACATTGACAGACACTGTCAATTCGGTCAGAGAAGGTTCCTATGGACACCGAAAACAATTCCTCGATCTGTAAATTGACCTTGCTCTAGCGACCGCTGAATAGATTGATGATCTTGCTCTGTTATCGCAGAATAATTTGAAACCTCATTCTTAAGACCCACCCTAGAAAGATGTACCAGCAGAATATACTTTTAAACTTTTTGTTAATTTTATTATTAATCGCTTCAAAAAGTTATGCAAAAGTTGTGAGTTGTGAAGGTTTTGTGAAGACAGATCTCCGATTAATTGATTTCACACAAATTCAGGTATTTTTCATGTTTGAGCTTTTTAAATACATATTTCTTTATTGCTTTCGGAATTTCAGGTGAAACTTTTCACAAGCAACGGTAATTTAAAATATGAAACGGAGTGCGACGCCCAGAATGGTTATTTTCTGATTCCGATTTACAATAGAGGAAAATACGAGATCAGAATAGCTGGATCGCAAGGATGGGTCTTTGGTAAAACAATTGGCCAATTCATTATCCGTAGTTTTCCGGAGTTTAGAGCCCGATAGGCAATTGATCCAAATCTCAGACAATGGCGGATGTGAAGATGATATCATATTCCGACATACTGGGTTTGAAGTCACCGGCGAAATAATAAACGACGGCGGACAGGGACAACCCCTTTTTCTTGGTCTTTATGACGCCGGCGGAAATCTGATTGAGCAAACTCACACCGATGGTGGCAGCGGACACTATAAATTTCAAGCCAAACCAGGTAATAAATACTGAACATTTTGGAATTTATCCGATTTTTACACACTTTTACCCTCCTCCCCAGGGCCGCCGCCAGGATTTTCTGACGGGTGGGGCTGAATTTTGGGGTCGCCGACGAACAAAAAAAAAAACGAAGTTCGGCGGCTCGGTAGGGCCGCCGAAGAAAATTTCGCGTTTTTAGACCCTTTTTTAAGAAAACTGGTCAATTTTTGCGCTTTATGAAATTGTATTACTATTTTAAGGAAGTGCCGGCAGTCCCGATAGGGACGGCCGGAGAAAATTTGCAATTTTGGGTCCTTTTTCGTAACAAATTTAACCATTTTTGCTTATGGTGAATTTTTACATGATTTTAGGGGGTGCCGGCGGACCCCATAGGGGCCGCCGGAGAAAATTTTGAAAATTTGAGCCTTTTTCTTAAGAAAATTGGTCAATTTTTGCGCCTTATAAAGTTATTAAAGTTATTTTACTAATTTAAGGAAGTGCCGGCGGTCCTGATAGGGGCCGCCGGAGAAAAATTTCAATTTTGGGTCCTTTTCCTTAACAAATTTGAAATTTTTTGCCTAGCAATTGAATTGGGGGGTGGCGGCGGTCCCGATAGGGGCCGCCGGAGAAAATTTTGAAAATTTGGCACTTTTTCTTAGCAAAAATGATCAATTTTTTAATTTTTCCAGGG
>LDKF01001916.1:0-21748 GCA_001026735.1 Rotylenchulus reniformis
GAAAGGGTGAGGGAATGTATTGAGAGTAGCCGGAGATAGCCAAGGGGTAGCCGAGGGGTAGTTGGGAGGTAGTCAGTGGGTAGTTAGTGGGTAGTCAGGGTCAGGGTGTAGCCTGAGGATAGTAAGGGAGGTATTCAAGGGGTAGTAAGGGGGTAGTCGTTTGTTAAACAGGGGGTAACCGGAGGGTAGTAAGAGTGTATTCAAGGGGTAGTCAGGGGGTAATCAAGGTGTAGTAAGGGGTTATTCAAGGGGTAGCCGGTGGGTAGCTAGAGGGTAGAAAGGGTTAGCTTACTCAAAGGAAAGTCAAGGTTCCAGTAGGTTATAAAGGCACAGTCAAAGGGGCACTCAATGTATTTTTATTATATGATGTCATAATTAAGAATTTGTTGATTATTGAATTCTGGAATTTTCTAGAATCGATTTCATCAGGAAAAGCATATAAAAGACCTCCGAACGGAATGACTCATTCTATTCATATTCATTCTATCACTCATTCTATTCTCAAAAAAATAATATTTCCTCAGCGAAATGTCCAAATACCATTCCGCTTTATGTTGTCATAATTAAGAAATTATTGATATTCTGGAATTTTCTAGAATCAATTTCATCAGAAAAAGGAGTATAAAAGGCCTCCGAAAGAATTGACTCAATCATACATTCTATTCTCCAAAAAATAATATTTCCTGAGCGAAATGTCCAAATATCCTTGCGATTCCACAAGGCGCATTCCACCTAGGGAAAAAAGAATTCGCAATTTATCTGCTGACCAATTTGCACATTCAAGCCAAGATTCTTTAAATAAAGCAAATCCATCAATGGAAAAGGTAAGCATAAATGAGGCTAATTTTAATGAAAGTGATGAATCGAATTTTTCGCAACCATCTTTTTCTGGAGCCTTATCTGAGCAATCTGATGAAAGGCTTTATGAGAGAGAAAGGAAGAAAATGCAGAGAGCAAGAGAAACAACCAAACAAAAAGAAGAAAGATTGAGAAAAGATCGCGAAAGGAAAAGAGTGAATCGAGATGAAGAAACAAATGCACAAAGGTACGAACGAAATCGAAAAGACTCAATAAATAAAAGAATAATTAGAGGAAATGAGACAAATGAACAAAGATCAACAAGGAAACATAAGAACTTAGAAAATATGAGAATGGAACGTGAAAATGAAACCAATGAAGAAAGATCTGAACGAAATCGAAAAGACTCATTAAATAAAAAAAAGATTAGAGAAAATGAGACTAATGAAGAAAAAACCGAAAGAAATCGCAAGAATCTAGAAAATATGAAAATGGTAAGAGAAAATGAAAATCCCATTCTTCGTTGTGAAAGATTAAGAAATGATGCGATAAGACATAAAAGAATAAGAGATCAAAAAGAAATTTCTGAATGTCCCACATATAAAATTGCAATGTTTCCAGAACATGCTCAAAAAATAGCCTTTGGTAACATGAATGTTGAATGCATACATTGCAAAGGAACTTCATTGGCAAGAACAATTGGTACAGGGAAAAGGAAATTCATTTGATGACTGTTGCAACCATGGGAAATTTAATTTATCTCCTTTGCCAGATTTTCCACCAAAATTGAAAAAGTTACTGATTAATGAAGACCGAAAAAGTAACCAGTTCTTTGAGAGTATACGAAGGATAAACAGCAGTATGGCCTTTGCAACTATGAATCCCTTAACAGATAAAGTTCCTGGAAGAGGACCTTATTGTTTCAGGATTCATGGTCAAATTTATCATAAAATGAATCTTACCCTTCATCCAGATTTGGATGAAACGCCTACACATGGGCATCTTTTTATAATAGATCCTGAAGATGCCATTAAAAGTTTAGAAAGGTATAATGTCACTGTTGATAATGAGGTATTGCAGAAGATTTTCAAAATTATAAAAAAGAATAGCCCTTTTGTCGAGGCTTACAAAATGATGTATGAAGAAGAGGAAAAGCAACTTGATTTGGCAATCCGAGAAAATCGTCAACCGCATACAGTTAAATTGTTTTTAAGTGATAATAAAAACTTGGACAAGAGAATATATAATTTACCAAGAGCGAATGAAGTTGCAGTTGTATTTGTTTGTGATTCTGAAGGGATCATACCTGAGCCGAGAATTGTTGTCAGGGAAAGGGGCAAAGAATTGAAAATTTTGAATTGTAATTGTGATTGTATAGATGGATTGTTATATCCAATCTTTTTGCCGAAAGGAACAGCACAATGGCATCCAGATTTAAGGAAAGAAAATGGTAAAAGAATATCAAGGAGTGAATACATAAGATATCGGTTGGCCATTAGAGCAAATGAATTTAATCCGTTCATTCATGGAAAGAAACTTTTTCAACAATATTCTGTTGATCAATACGTCAGGATTGAAAATGATAGAATGAAATTTATAAAGAACATCAAAAAGAACAGTGCTGTGAAAGTTATCATGAAATTGTGGATTGGATTGAAGAAGAACAAAGAGATAAAAGGAAATTGAAAAAGGTCATACTTCCTTCATCTGTAACAGGTTCACCAAGATACATTGAACAAAGTTATCAAGATGCAATGGCAATAGTTAGAAAATTTGGAAAACCTGATATGTTTTTGACAATGACATGTAATCCAAATTGGCCAGAGATTATAAATAATTTACTTCCTGATCAGAGGACGGAAGATAGACCCGATCTTACCGTTAAAGTATTCAGAATGTATATGAAAGAATTAATCAATGAAATAACCAAAGGAAGAATATTTGGAAAGGTGAAGGCTTGGTTATATGTGGTAGAATTTCAAAAGAGAGGTCTCCCACATATTCACCTTCTTATAACTTTAGACGAAAAAGACAAATTAAGGAATCCAGATGAAGTTGACCAATTCATATCAGCACAGTTACCAAATCCCCAAGAAGATCTAGAGGGTTATGAGTTGGTCAAAAAGACATATGATGCATGGACCATGTGGAGAAATGAACCCAAAATGTCCCTGTATGGAAGAGATAAAAGATAAAAAGACTGGAAATTGCTATCGCAAATGTTCTAAAAATTATCCCATGAAATTGAGTGAAGAAACGACTATGGATAAAAATGGATATCCAGACTATGCAAGACCTGACAATGGTCTTTATGCTGATGTAAGAGGCCAAAAATTGAATAATAGTTGGGTTGTCCCACATAATCTTTATTTGCTGAAAAGATTTAATTGTCATATTAATGTCGAATGTATATACAATATAAAATCGGTTAAATATTTATTTAAGTATGTCCATAAAGGCCATGATAAAGCTGAAATTGAAATAATTGAGGAAGATGGAATAGATGAAGTTAAAGAATATCAAGATACACATTATGTGACACCACCAGATGCACTTTGGAGAATATATGGTTACGAAATGCAGGAAAGAAGTCATAGTATTAAACGATTACCGGTACATTTACCCGGCAATCAAACAGTATACATTAACTCAAATTGGAATGATCAACAAATAAAAGAGAAAAAGAATCAAATGACAGAGTTAACTGCTTATTTTGAACTGAATAAAAATGATCCAGATGCCAATGAAATGTTATACCATGAACTCCCAGAAGAGTACATTTTCGAAAAGGGACAATGGAGAAAAAGAAAGAAACATTTCCATACGATTGGTCGAATGCATTTTGTTAGACCAACAAATATGGAATTATATTGTTTAAGACTTCTCTTATGTCATATAAGAGGAGTAAAAAGTTTTGAAGAATTAAGAACTGTGGAGGGGGGGAACAAATAGCAATTGATGGTGAAGAGAGTGATGATGAAGATTATGACAAAGTAGATGAAAAAGAAATTTAAGAAAAAATATAACATGTTAACTGATGAGCAAAGAGAAATTGTAGACCATGTAATTGGAAATATAGAAGATCCTGAAAGAAAATCCAGTAATTTGTATTTCATAAAGGGCGCTGGAGGATATGGTAAAACGTTCACATACGAAGTGATTTGTCATTTAATTAGAGGAATGGGTAAAAGTATTGCAGTTATGGTCCCTACAGGAATTGCTGCTACACTTTTACGTGGTGGTCGTACTGTGCATAATAGATTTATTTTGGATTTGAATTTAACAAGGTCATCAATTAAATATGGTACGAAAGAATGGAAACAGCTTAATGAAGTCGAAGCTATTATTATTAATGAGGCTCCTATATTGATGAGAAATTACGAGAAATAACCGGAAGAAACAATCTATTTGGCAGCAAAATAATGATTTTGGGAGGAGATTTCCGTCAAACACTTCCAATTCAGAAACATGCCACAAGATCTCAACTGATTGATCTATCACTAAGAAAATCATATTTGTGGAAATTTTTCAAGCAATATAAACTTACTAAAAATTTGAGGGCATTATTAAATGAACAAGAATTCGCAGCATTTTTATTAGATCTAGGTGATGGGAAATTGAACGATGAAAATGATGAAGTCCAACTCCCAGCCAAATGTGTTAGATATGAAGAAATGGACGAAGAGATTTTTGGTGATTTGATTGATAATGAAAATTATAGTGAAATATCTAAAAGAGCAATTTTGGCACCATTAAATATAGATGTGGATGATATAAATGAAAATGTATTAAACAAATTGAATGGAGAAGAAAAAATATACTTGAGTGTCGATAAAGCAGAAAATGAGGGAGGAAGTGAATATCTATCTGAATACTTGAATAGTCTTCATAGTCCTAGCTTGCCGAAACATGAATTACGGTTAAAAGAAAATGCTACCGTGATTATTACAAGAAATTTGAATGTTAAGGCTGGAATATGTAATTGAACAAGATTGAGAATTAAAAGAATGGGTGAGAGAGTATTAGAATCTGAAATTCTCACTGGAGATAAAATTGGAGAAAAAGTATTAATACCAAGAATTACTTTATATGAAGATGAAATATTCCCATTCACACTTTCTAGACATCAGTTTCCAATGAAACTTGCTTTTGCCCTCACCATAAACAAGTCACAAGGACAAACATTTGATATGATTGGAATCGATCTGAGAAATTCTGTTTTTCAACATGGTCAATTGTATGTTGGATTTTCAAGGACTCGATCATGGGATTCAATTTTAGTGAGATTGAATCTTGATAATATTGATAGAAAAATTAAAAATGTGGTTTATAAAGAAATGTTAGAGGATGATTAAATACTTAAAAATTCAAAAAATGAATCTCATTTTCATAAAAAGACAGGTAAGTTAATCGTCGCCTTATCTGAGGTGGGGCGGCGTACAGCAGCAAAGGTTGAGTAATTTTCCCCGAAACTACTGTTAGTGATCCCCAATAATTCACATATGAATGTGTTCACCATATTAAACATGTGAAAATGTGGAATTCATTTTGGAAAACAGTTTATTCTGATTTAAACAGACTATAGAGGAAGAGATGAAAAGATAATGATGCTTTGTGATAACTCCCAAGTTTCCATTTTTTCCTATGGAATAAATTATATTTATTGATCCTTTTCTTCCAAAAAATAATGGAAAAGATAGGAGAAATATAGAAAGAAGAAAATTTGAGAAATGCAGTAATCTCCAAAAAAGAATCTAGGCCAATAAGCGCGCCGAAGGCGCGCGTTTGGGCTAGTAAATTTTAAATTTAGCAATATTTTATGCATTTAAAATTAATTAATTAATGCATGGAATAATAATTATTTTTTATAAATTCTAACTTTTCTCTCGACTTGTTTCATAAATATATAGTAAAATTCATTACCAAAAATATATTTAATTCTATTTATTTGTTAGAATGCAATTTTTAAATATTATATTATATTACCGTATTTCCTCTAATATAAGAGCCTCTCTATTATAAGACCTTGCTCTAATATAAGACCCCCCTTTGAAGTGGTTTGAAAATTATAAGACCATGCTCTATTATAAGACCCATTTCTTTTTTGAACAGACAAAATGGCAATCATGGTAGTTTAAAGTTCCCCTTTAAAAATTTCTTTTGAAACGATTTTTGATTCTCTAATTGTAATACTATTTCGCTTTTTCCTATTGGTTATTGGATATTACGTCCTAGCAAATGTCCAGGACATTTGCGGCCCAATAATTTTAAAATGAAAAGAGAAAAAAAGCAATTAAATAAAAAAATTATTACCATTCTTCAGATCTTTTGTGGGATAAGGAGATTGAATAGCATGGAGAAAGAAAATGGATAGTGTCTCATATGAATATGATTGTTGGTTTAATTCATAATAAAAGATAAAAGTAAAAATTACTGCATTCGCTAAAGATTTTTCCGAGAGACAAGAAACAAGTTTGAATAATAATGAATTTCTACCTGTTTTATGAGAGAAAAAATTCCTTATATTACTTATAACACTTATTTTTTATTTTTTTGCTATTGGGCAACAATTTTGGCTAGGCCGCAAATGTCTTAGGTAGCAAAAATCTTGGACCGCCTCACTATTACGTAATTTGCGTCGTTATAAATGTTTTCCAAAAAAATTATTAACAAATTTTCAAAAATAAGTGCTTATTAATCAATTATTCCAATCCCCGTGAGGAGGTTTGAAAATTATAAGATCCTGCTCTAATAGAAGACCCTGCTCTATTATAAGAACCCCCTCTGAGGGAGTTTGAAAAATATAAGACCCCGGTCTTATATTATAGCATTTACGGTATATTTTTAAATTTAATAAATAATTTTACTGATTTTAATATTTAAAATCTTTGGTATATCTCGATCTTTCCAGCGTATATGATTTATTTCTTTAGTTCCTGGATTAAGACGGTTTTTAATAAATAAACTTCTCTAACTAAATTACTAAAACAATTCTTTTCGAATTCCGCCTTATTATCTTATTAGCTAATAATTATAAATATATAATTTAGACTACGAATTATAATTATATAAACTTCATTTAATATAGTAGAAAATTTAATTAATAAATAATCAATTTTGTCATATTGGTTTTTAATAAGCTTATAATTAAGATCTTGTAATTTAAATAATAATTAAATTATATTTTATTATTTTATTGAAATAATTAATTTAATAACACGTTTAATAGATTTTTATCATCTTTTTATCGGATTAAAATTTAAAATATACATCTTTTTACATATTATTAGCATTTTGATAATGTAAATACTATCCTGTTTAAAAACCTTTTGCATAGCGAATGATTCCCGCTTCTATTTTTAAATTTATTATTTTTTTTAATTAAATTTTTAAATGCATATAAAAAATAATAATTATTTATTCAGTAATAAAAATATTTTTAGTATTTAACATAAATTTTTACTATCCTAAAAATTTGAAATAAAAATTTAATTTTATAAACACCTTTTAATTAATGGATCAAATTTGTTTTACTAAAATTAGTATGAATTTTCATGGATTTTTTACTTCCCACATATACATTTAAAAAATATCCAAAATTTATTGTATAAATTGCTTCTTTAATTTTCTATTATAATCATCCATCAACCTTTTTATATTTGTATTTATGATGCAGAAGATTAATAAAATTATTTATTTTTTATTTATTTTATTTTTAATCGAACATTTTTTCTTATGCCATGTGTGATTATGATTGCAATATTTAAAATTTTTATTTATTATTTTATTAATTATGCTCCTATTTTTTGTTGAAATTATTGGTTATTAACGATTTAATAAATTTTAAATTGTAAATTACATTTAATATACTTTTCCAATTTTCTATAAATTTCGTAAAATTATTTTAATATTATTTCTACGTTTATAATATCAATTTAAATTAATCAATTTTATGTTGTATATAAATTTTTTTATGATCCATTTGATCATATGCTTCTGTTTTGAGTTGACTATGATTAAAGCCCGAAAAATGCTATTAATGCTTATTTGAGTTTCAGGTTATTAAAAAAGATGGATTATAGAATATCATTTAATTTAACGAAGGTTTGTTCTATTTATAACCTGAATGTTTTTATTTGAAAAAATTGTTATCAAATTATCACTTTTAAAAATATAATTTATATACAAAAATTTTGAAATAATTTTAAGTTCAAAAAGCATTAATTTTATTTATTTTTTTTACTACATGTTCTCTGCTGTAGTGATGTAAATAAGTATAAAATCAGTATAATTAATAAATTACATTGAATATTGTTTAGTGCAAATTTTTTTATAAAATTAGAATAATTATTTCATATATCTTTTTTAATTTATATATTTCTTTATAAATAAATAATTATACCAATAGATATTTATTAGGATTTCTATATATAAATTACGTACTTTACATTTTCATTATATTATGCATTGGCAGTTTTTTGATAGTATTAGATGCTCATTGTAATATCTAAATGTTATATATTTCCATCTTAACTTATTAAATTTGGAAATATTTTAAGGAATGTCTAATTTATTACTTTATTATTTTTTATTTTAATAATTTTTTAATTTAGTCATTAATATATATTAGTATTATTATTTATAAAAATATGAAATACATTTGTCGTTGAAAAGAATTTTCCTTTGAATCTGTATAAACTTTAAATATATTATTATTATTTCTGAAATGTTATATTTTTAAGACAACGTTATTACAGTTACGGTGAATGGTTCACCCTATAGATTTCCTTCGTTGCTTTTATATGTACCATCTGTTATCCGAACCTTTTTATAAATATATTTTTTGAATTTTATTTAGAATAGCTTAGAATTGATATTTAATCCATTAATCTTTTTTTTGTTTTAATTAAATTATTAATTTGAAAATATTATATATTAAATAAAATATATATTCCATCAAAATTTTTTTAAATTTTATTTATGTTTAATATTATAAATACCATATAATTTTTATAATTAATGATTTCTTTTGATTTTTATTTTTTATGGATTGATTATAATAGTTTATAATTATTAATAATTATAGTCTATATTTATTAATAAAAGTATTTAATAATTTTAACTTATGAGCATAAATTAAAATTTTTTAAATATTATTATTTTTTTTAATGATAAACCATCAACCAATTTTAATAATATTAGTTTAAAAAAATTATTTAAATATCTTCATTCAACAATTTGATCTGTTTTATATTTTAAATAATTCTTTACTTTTTCATTTACAATTTTTAAACTTCGTGTTCTTTGAAGGCCAAATTTCTAATTTGGTGATCACATCTTCTAGCCTGCCTAAATAAGATCATTATATCAATATTTTCTTTCTATTTTTAAATCAAGAAAAGTTCTCTTGAATTATAATCATTATTTGAAGTGTGAGAAAATATTTTAGATATTTATGTTCTTTTCAAATATTCGATATTTTATATTTCTTTCTACTTAAGTAATAAAAAACCGTTCAGCTTGATTAGTAATACTGTTTAATATATTTTTAATTAACATCGTTCTTTTATTTAATAATTTTATATATATTAATCATAACATAGAGAAATGTTTCACAAAAAATAAAATTTATTACTCAAATTCTAATAAATTTTGTTTTTCATAATTTACTAATTTTTTATTATATTCCTTTATACTAAAGAGCTTTTTTATTTACATTATTTTAAAATTAATTTCAATATCTCTGATTAATGAGCAAGCAAATATTTTTTTAAATAGATTATTTTTTAACTATTTCATATCGGCTTTTAATAATTCGTATTTTTGTATGAGATTTTCAGATATTATTAAGGAAATAAATGTAAATACATAGTTAAATTATCATTTTTGATAAATTATTAATTTTTACTGCATTTATTATTTAATGCTCACTAATATTAATTTAAGTAATTTTTATAAATTAATGCAATTATATATATTTATTTCAATTAAATAATATGATCTATTATTATTAATTTTTGTTTTATTTTTTAATTTATATTTTATTTATCTCATTTTTATTTTAATTGGAAATAATATTAAAAGTTGAAAATAAATTTTATACAGAAAATAGATTTAAATATGTTGGAGCAATGGCATAGCACGTATTGCATTTGCACTGGTTTTGTTTTAAATATCCAAAATTAAATAATAATTAAAAAACACACAATAAGATTATACCTTTTATGAATTTTTCCATTCAACAAGCACAAGTGCATGATTCCATATTCTAGGTAAATGATAAATTTATTATCTTTATGAATTTTGATTTTTAATTAATTATCAGCGAAACTAAACTTAACGTCCAAATTATCCATTTTGACAGTATGATATTTTGCTAAAAATTATTTAAAAATTAATATAAACATATTTTTATTCGATATTATGTAAATGTATTAAACATATTCAAATTTTAACTAGCTCATTGAAGGGTGAATCCTTATTCATTTTCACACAACGAACTTTTTTAAATATATTAAATAAATTCAATTTATTTTAGATTTATTATGTAATTTACATAAAACCTTTTAAAAACTCATTTTAAAAATTATTTAAAAAAAAGATTTTAGCAAATATTTTTGTATTAAATTATATGGAATTTTTTATATTAGTGATTGTCATAGTAAGCTTGCAACTTAACATTATGAAAAATACACAATTTTTAATAGGCGTTTTTAAGTAATTTAATTGTTTCCTTTTGCCATCTGGATATTTTAGGATGGAATACAAAATAGCTAACCTCAAAAATAAATATATTTGGTAATAAATAAATTTGCGAAAAATATATTAATTATTTTTTTATAGTTTTAAAGCTTTTCTCGCTTTTTCAGAAATATGAGTATATTAAAAAGTTAATCTTTTCCAATGTTTTTATTGTATATTTATCATATTTTAATAAATTATACTTAAAAGAAATAATTTTTATTAAAATTATATCATTAATAGCATAGGGAAGATATATCTGTAGATATGGATTTTTTAGATACAGATTTTAATACAATATATATATTTATATTATAATTTTATGCTTTAAAAATTATATTTTCACTTTTTAAACTGGTATCTATAAGATATATCTGTAGATAAGGTATTTATAAGTTTATAGTATGAATATTTTTTGCTGGAATGTATTTAAGGGTAATTTCTAGAAATTTTTGAATTAATGATTTGTTTAATTATAACTTTATAAATTATTTTATTTTATTGTTATTATATTTAACTCATTACTTAATTGGTTGCATCCAATTTAAATAAAGCAAAATATTTACTTAAAAACTGAAGATAATTTTTTAAATTTTAATTTTTACCAATGAATATTTATTATATTTTTTAAAATATTACTGAAGTAAATATTGACTTCGTTTTTTTATTTTATTTTTTTATTATTTCACTAACAGCTATTTGTCCCGTTAATTTCGTTAGCACCAAAAAAATTAAATAATTACTTATTAATATTTTTGTTGATTTATTATTTTTTCCAACATACTTTATGAATATTGATGTGATACTATCCCTATTACTTTTAAAATTTAGCATATTTTATATTTATATATGTGTGAATAAATTTATTTTTGGAATTTGTTATAAAAATTAGTAACAGGACAGATTATTAAATTGCTTGATTAAATTCTTGAA
Source organism: Rotylenchulus reniformis (assembly GCA_001026735.1). Taxonomy (NCBI): domain Eukaryota; kingdom Metazoa; phylum Nematoda; class Chromadorea; order Rhabditida; family Hoplolaimidae; genus Rotylenchulus; species Rotylenchulus reniformis. Next base: position 11,473 of record LDKF01001916.1, read on the forward strand.
ATTATTTCCCTTTTTAGCCATTCCAACACCAAAAATAATTCTTTTGAATAATTTATTTTTTAATTAATTTTAAAAAAATATTCAAAATTTTGTTTATCATAAATCATCGTTATTCAATTCATATATTTTAATCTCTTTTGTAGAAAATAGCATCGAGAATTTTTTTAATAAATAATGCTTTCTTTATAATAAATTTACTTTGTTCTTTTCATAATTTAATTTGTAAAATAAATAGATTTAATTCCATTGTCTGAATATCGCCTAAAAATATTTTTTTATAAAAAGTCCAATATATTTCCGAAATTAGAAACAATGTATAATTATAGTGTCTTAATTAATATTATTTTTAAATTTTTGCCATGGTTTTATTAATAATTTTCAAATTTTTCTAATTGTCAATTTAATTTTTTTATTTTTATAAATTACAAATAACTTTTTTGCTTTCAACATTAATATATTTAATTTGAAAAAAAATTTTATTCGAATTTTTATTTCATATATATAATTAATAAAAATTTATTTTAAAAAAGTTTTTTATTGTTACATATAAATAATTATTTAATTATGTTATGGCTTATAAAAAACTACATTTTAAAATTTTATTAATTATGTAGAATTGTCCGGTGGAATTTTCATTAGAATTTTTATTATTCATAAATGCTCGGTGGCATGCCTATCCAGCATTTTGGCTCACTGATGAGTAATCTTATTTTCCGTGTTTAAGAGCAGTTTTAGTTCGAATTTGAAATTTATTTAGAGAAGATATTGTATATTAATCTAAGCTGAAAATTAGATGTTTATAATGGGTAAGAATAAATAAATAATTAATTAATTAGGAAAATTTTTTTGAAATCTATAGTCTTATGAACGCGCAGGAAATTATAAATAATCTTAGATTAATATTTATAAAACTATAGTTAACTTTGAATTTATGAATACTATTTTGAATCATTTAAGGCTAACATATTCATTAAAAATTATTTTTTTAAATTTCTATTCTGAGGATTTATGATTTACTTTTCAAATATTTTTGATGATTTTCATTATTTTTTATGTGGAGGCACTTATGTTGCATCAAATATATTCAGAAAAAGTGCACTTATATATCAAAAGTTATTTTCAAATATTACTTTTCTCTATAGTAATTTTTAAGCTGAAAATTAAACATATATTTTATCATATTACGAAAAATTTATATTAAAGAAATTAATAGATTTAATCTAATTTTTTTCTTTTTCGAGCTTATCGAAAAATCATTGAATCAATTTAATAATGATTATTTTATTTAAGTGTTTAGTGATTCTTAAATTTTTTATTCATTTATCTTTTAATTGATCGAAATAACATTAAAATTATTCACATTATTTACTTATGGTGTTTATATTTGGTTAGAACTTTTCGATAAAATTTTTTATTCTTAAAGAAAAATAATTTCTCATCTTATTTAAGATAAATTTATTAAATAAGAATTTTTATTTAAATATAAATTTGAATTAATTGATTTTTATATAACCTATTAGTCATTATAATTATTTTTTAATAATGAATCTAGTATATTTTATTATTCATTTTGCATCAAACTTTTTATTTTTAGAATTCATCAATTAAGAAAGACCCAAAAACTGGCCATTTTTACTCAATTTAATTTTTTTCGAATTTTTTGGCATAATCATCTACCCTGTTTGATACATTCATATTAGATATCAAAACGAAATAGGGGAGGGTCAAGAGGAACTAAATAAAATTATTTATTGATTTTTGATAAAGAATTTATATTATAATTCTTTTTCCAGTTTAAATGATTAATTATTATCTTTGAGTGACTACGCTCGCCAGTCAATAAAAGCTTTGATACTCCCTATAATTATTTTATTGAAGATAATTAAATTTAATTCTAGTGATATATTTTACTAAATGTCTTAAATTATCCTTTAGATTAATAGTTTGTCTATTTTGTATAAATTAATTTGTTTTTGTCTATTTTGTAAAAATTAATTTGTTTTTTAAATATATTTAAAAAATAAATGTAATTTTTAATTATATCTGATAAATTTATTATGTTCAATCAACCAAATTGATTTGAGTTATTTTTATTGAATTACTTATATATTACTTTCCATTTAATATGATTCTGTTCTCAGAGATGCTAATTGTCCATTTTGTTATCAAGCAAAAAATTAATTCTAATTAAATTTTTCCTTCATATACAATTAATGTAAAAATCAAATTAATTATGTAATTTTTTGCTCTAATTATTATTTAATTGATAAATATTCATTCGGATAAAAATTAATAATAAATAATTATATCGGTTTTGCATTCTATATTTTATAAATATTTTAATATTTTATCTCATTATTCGATGTGTTTTCTAGATTTATAAAAGTTTTGAACAGCTTGCCAATTTTTTATATTTATTTTATTCATTAAAATATTTTATTTTTTATAAAATTCTTATAAAAAAATTAAAAACTAATTTATTTTTTGATTTTTTAATGGCTGGAAGGTTTTATGTTGATCTATATAAAATTACAATTTATTAAAAATCAGTTTATTCATAAAGTTCATTTTTATTCTTTGATTTTAATACAGGATATTTGTTTTTTTCCAATTCGCGAACGTTTAGATTCTCCCATTGATAGACGGGGCTGACATGATTATTTCAAAATATTTTTTTACCTATCATAAATGATCTTATTTTTATTTCTTTTTTAATTTTAATTTATTTCTATAAATTTCTTACAATTTATATTAAATTTTATATAGTTCATAATTTTTAGAACTTTATATAAATATTTACTTAAAAACTTGAATAAAACTTAGTCTGTTTACCACCTGCGCCTTTCAAAATCGATTTCATTAGCGGTGTTGGAAATCGGGAGTTAAGTTGTGAGTAATCTTTTACTCATTTATTTTTTTTGAATATTTAAAAATTATTCGAATCCAAAAATTTATATTTAACAAGTTGATTTAGTTTTTTTAATCTGTTTTAATTTTTTTGATTTTATTTCCATGTTCAATTTTAAGAATTGAAATTATTTTTTTATTTTTATTATGTTTAAATTGTGTTTTTTATCTATTAAACATGATTAAAAATCATTCGCGGCTATGGTTGGACATGAATCATCTTTTTTTATCAATAAAATTTAAATTATTTTTATAAATATTGATTCCATTATAACAAAGTGAATTATTAAATTTTAACTTTTAGATAGAAAAGGAGGAAATTTTTAGTAATCAAGTGAGAAAAAGAAAAAAATTATATGTTACATTGTGATCTAACCTTGCTCTTCCGGTCCAGTTTCTATATGCCGTTATTTTTATTTTAAAAGTTTGCTGATCATTCTCTTCTTTATTTTCCATTCATGGAGAATTATTGCCCGATATATTGCAAAAGTTAACCGTTTTAAAAACCTCTACGAAGTTTATTTAATATTTTCCTATTATAAAATTAATTGAACCTCCTTAAAAAAGTTTTTTATTACAAACAATTATTTTGTTATTTATTTTAGTCAATTTTTATTATATCTAATAAATTTTTTAAGTAAATTCTCTGAGTAATTATTTATAATTTTATTATCTATTGTATTAAGAATTTTAATTTTTTTTATTAAAATGTAAATTTAACTTTTATGGATATGGCTCTCGATCCACAGTTTCCATCCGCTTAATTATCAAAACTTTTCCAGGATTAAATGGTACGTATCATAATTTCTTTTTAAAATTTTTTAGACATTATGATAATTATTGATTAGTTTATTCAATTATTAAAAGATGCATAATATATCAGATTTTTATTTTCAAATGAAGCTTTTCAATGAACCAGACTAAGCAATGCATGTTATTAGATCATTTATACTATTCTTTATTTATCTTTTTTAATTTTAATGGAATAATTGTTATTTTTTTATTAAAGATTATCTTTCAAATTAAATTTTAGTTTATATTATATTTAAACTTCACCATTATTTATTGAGGTTATTTATTTTTTGTAAGAAAAATAAATTCTTATAAATTCTCAAAAAATTTTGTATATATAATTATTTAAAATTAAAAATCCACATAATTAATTATTAAATATTTAGAAACTGCAAAACAAAAAATTTATTATAATAATATAACAATTTACGATACCTTCCCAAATACCATAAGCATAATCAATTCAAATGCATATTTAACTTACCTAATAATCTTTCGTAGAATTTTATGGTCTGGATTATTTATTTCTAAAATGATTTTTACAAAATTATCTAAAAAATCTCATTATTATTATATAATTTAATGATATATACATAAAAATAAATAAAATATTTAAAATTTACTTTTTATCTTTTTACGCAATTTTTATTTGAATCTTCTTTTTGTTTTCAGCGATGTGACTTTGCATTTCTTAAGGTATTAATTAAGTTATATATTTACAGAATATATTATTATTGTATTTTTGGCATAGTCTTTCTCTTCTTTCATAAGTGTGGACAATATTATTTGTAATAAAGTAATTTTATTTGTAATAAAGTAACTTAATTAAGTGTAATAAAGTAATTTTTATAAATATTAGAAAGGTTTTTAGTATAAATAATTTCACTTTTAAAAGCTTTATTGAAAATACAAAATTCTTACTATTCTAAAAATATTTTGGATGATCGATTTTTTGTTATAAATGTAGTGAGCCACTTAACTTTATTTTACATAATAAATAATCTTGAGTTAATTTTTATAATAATTATAAAATAGGAATATAAAGATATTTTTCTCTTTAATTATGCTTTATATAATTTCCAAGGATTCTGCTTTTTTAAATATTTTTCAATACTACTTTGGTATTTTTAGAATTATTTACTATATTATTCATATGAATTTTATATGTACTTAAGTATATTACGTTTATGAATTAATAATATTGTAATGTTCATAAGTAGATAAATTCGAATTAACCTTACACTGAGATATTTCCTTGCTGATATTTACATGAATGAAATTATAATCTTATTTTAATCGGAGAAAATTCCGGTCATTAATTGATGGAACTATTTATGGAGTGGGAATAAATGAATTTTTAATTTTTTTAATAATTTTTTTGTTTATAATTTTTTATAATTTTAACTTATTATAGCCTTTTTAAATTATAGTTAATTATTTTTAGATATATGTATTAATGTATACATGATTTACTTTAAATAATAATAGCAATAATAAATAATAATGATGACAATATATACAAAAATTTATTTTATAAATGTTATATAGTATATAAATAAATTTTTCTTATTAGCTAGTCTCTTGGTGCATTAAAAACATCAAATCAATTTATTCATCAAATTTGAATAATTAATTAAAAAAGGTTGATGTGGAGAGACATTTAGTCCCTTTTCTCTCTCGATTTGGTTTTTAAATTTTTTTTATTCCTGATTTTTTATTTTAAAATAAGATGATAAATAAAATAAGATTAAATTAAGATTAAAATTATACTATTATTTATTAAAGATATATTAAAATAAAACCAATATGAAAGCCGTTTGTTTGCTAATTATATCATTATTATTAAACTATTAAATTATTATAAGACGAAGAATAGTATTTACTTAAATTTTTAATAAAAAAGAATTTATAAAAATTTAATTGATTCTTCTAAATTTTAATTATTTTAAAATAATGGGCGTCAAAATTTTTAGAATTTTATTGCATTAACAAAATATTATTCTTCCAATGAATAAAAGTTAGGTTCCACTAAATTTCAATTCTAATTTATAATGAATAATTGTTCGTTCCATTTTTTATATCAATAACTGAGAAAGGTAAGCATAAAATTTTTTATAATAATTATTCAAAATATTTAAAATATTATTTTAATATTTTGAATATAAGTTATGATTTTAATAATAAGTTTATAAGTTAAAAAAATTTAAATAATTTTTATTTTTTCAGTATAAGTACATATAATATCTGAACGATTTTTTCATGTTATAATTCGATAATTTGTTTTAAAAAAAATTATAATATGAATTAATAATTAAAATTATAACAAAAAATGAAAAAAATCATTAATTTTTTCATATAAATTTTTATTTATGATTAATACATATTATTTATACAATTAATGATTTCTTTTCATTTTTATAATTTTTTTATGGATTGACTAATATTTATAGTTTATAATTATTAAATTACGAGTATAAATTAAAATTTTTTATAAATATCATTATCCTTTTTTATTTTCTTTTTTAATGACAGTATATCGACTAATTTAATAATATTAGTTTAAAAAGTTATCTAGATATCTTTATTCAATTACTTGATCTATATAATTGTATATTCTAAATAACTTTGCTTTTTCATTTACAATTTTTAAACTTCTTGTGCATTAGAAGGCCGAACTTTCTTTTACTTTGGTGATCACGTCTTCTAGCTTACTTAAATAAGACCATTATATCAATAATTTCTCTTGAATTATAATCATTATTTGAAGTGTGAATATTATAAATAGTAAATATTATTTTTCTTTTAATTTTGCTATTATTTGATCTTTTATTTTCAAATTTACTTTTATATTATAATATTTTAAAGAATAATTGTGTATTTTATATGGTTTATAAATTTATATTTGACCATTATTTTTTATATTATAAAGTATAGAATAAAAATATTTAAAAACGGCATTAAATGTTTTAAGTACTATGATTTTATTTCAATTTAAAATTATTCAAATAAGTTTTATCTTAGAAATAAAGGACTTTACAATATTTTTTATATGATAAAGTTTTTCTATGTTTTTACTTATAAAATATTTTATATTATAATTTTTTCAAATTTCTTTCTTAAAGCAATGCTATTTTTTGTATAACTTTTAACACAATAATTTTTCTCCGATTTTTGATAATTTTTCTCCGATTCATTACTAAAATATTGATTTAATGAATTTCATATATTTCATTTTTATATTGCATATTATTTAATCAACGTTTAGAAAATTTATTTATAATTCGTTAATTGAAATTCTGAATTATATTTATTCCATTTTAGTAAAAATGGAATAATGTCAACAAACATATTTCATGATTAAGTTTTAAATTAATTTAATGACATTTAGTGCATCAGTTGATTCCCGGCATACAGCTTCTAAAATTGTTAAACATTTTTTATTTATTTAATTATTATTTGCTATATATTTTTATATTATTTGCTACATATTTTTCTATTATTTCATTTTTTATATATTTTTTATTAATTATTATTTAAAATAAAAATTATTTTTGTTCAACAATAGCTATCTTCGATTTCTTTCTTAAAAGGGGCGCCCTAAGGGATGTTTTACGATTTCCTCATTGTACGCCTCTATTTTATTTACATTAGTATTTTATTAGTGATTATGTATAATATATTCATTATCTTAGAATCATAAAAGAAAAAAATTAAATCTTACAATTTTTAAAGAACGAGTGAGTTATTTATTTCATTCGTAAATATATTCTTGCAAAAATAAAATTTTGAATAAGAAAAAGATTGATAAAAGAACTAATATATCTACTATAGCTTGTAAGATTAATATAAATATATTACTTATTACTTCATGACATAAATCATTTTTCATATTTTATTGATAGTATTTGAATCGATGAAGGTTTTTGATAAAGATATTAAAAATTATTCTATTTCATTTTTAGTAAGGTTATTTTGTTTTTTAAATTTTATTACCAAAATTCAATAGACAACAGAAAATAATTTAATCCATGATTATTCATATTAAATCCATAATTAAATTTTGAAAATTTTTGAACTTGAAATTGATCAATATCCGTAAATTTGAAATTGATTTGTAATGTTAATCAATATTATTTATTTTTAATTTTTTTATATTAATTATTACCTCCATTAAGAAAATATCATTAACATATTTCTTTCATTTAGAAATGAAAAAAAAATAAGAAGAAAGTTGGATTAATATAAGGATAAAATATATTCATTATCTTTATGCATAATTCAATTATTTTTTATTCTAATTTAAAAATTAACTTAAAATTAATTTATTATTTGCGATGAAAACTTTATATAATAATTATTAATAAAAGATAATTACATTTTTATATAAGTGAAAATCAGCCATAACATAGCACATATTCCATTTTGTGCATATTTGAAAAATATCGTTTTAAAATTTCTTTTATTCAATTTTAACCCTATGGTAGTAACAATTAGTTCTGATCTTATAAAATTCATTTCGTCGAAATTATCTCCTTCCTTATATTATAGGTACATTAAATAAAATTATAATTTTTATTTATTTGCTTTTATTTTTATTTGAACATTTGTTGTCTGTTAATATTAACATTAATACTTCTTTATTTAAAAGTTATTGTTTTTATGATATATTGATTAATTTTTTCTTTGAAAATATTTTTCAAAATAAATAAAATATCGAGTATTGTTTCATTCCAATAAAAGATTTTATTTCCGATTTAAAGATTAATCTTATGAATAATTTTATAATTTTTTATAAATGTTTTATTATAATTACTATTGCATTGTTATGGTCTGCTTTATAATAAATCGGAAAAAACAATTAAGTAGATTAAGAATTTTTATATCTTGTCAAAGAACAAAAATGGGATAATTAAATCGTCATTTCTGATATTTTTTTTAATTTTTTAAATAATTTAATTTATATAAAAATATTTTTAATATATTTTGGTTTTTTAATGAATTCTTTTTGAAAATATTATTATTTATTTAAATGTTTCTTATTATAAGCTAAATATACCCTTAGAGTATATTAAATATTTTAAATTTAGATCAATAAATTATAATATCTATTTAACCTCATTTTAATGTATGTTTATTGTTGATGTTAACATCTTAGTAAATTTATTTAAATTTCTTTTTTGTTATAACTTATTTGATTATAATTTTTGGAATTTAAAAGAAAAGTTTTGCATTTTTTTAGTAAGTTTGCATTTATTTTTATTTTTTATAAAAACTTTTGTTTATATAATCTGAAATTTTTAAATAATAAAATGAAATTATAATTTTAAAAAGGTGAGATGGATGAAGGTTATCTTGTAGAAGCCCTGAAATTCTTAATTCATACTACAATACATTTTTACCTAAGATTTTATTTTTATATATACTTATCCAAAATATTTTCTTATGGAAACTAAAAATTTATTTATTATATTTTAACTATTTATTTATATTTCAAAAAAGATTAAACATTATAAATAAATAATAATTTAATAAATTTGCAAAATTGCATATATCAGATATTGGTCATGAAATTTTTTTGATCAAATATTGGTCATGAAATTTCTTTTCTGAATTTAGGCAATTACTTAATCCGAGTTCATTTCTATAATATTGGTTTCTCGATCTTATTGTTTATCTCGTTCTTTCTTAGAAATTGATATCATTACCTGAGCATAATCTTGAGCCGTATTAAATAATTATAATTAACTTGCTTACGATAATATATATTATAATAAGATATGTCAAATTGGTTTTGCCGTGATCCCAAAGTGGGTGGAATCTTTGTTGGTAGTCCCAATAAGTGGCGAGGCTATAGTTCAAAAGCTTCTTATTTGATATGTATTCATTTCAATATTTTTTATTTTTTATTCGGGTCTATTTAAATATTTTTTGTTATGCCGTAAATATTAAACATGTATTTTACTGTATTCCATTTTTCGAATAGATTAATCTTTTTATCTGAATTTATTAATATGCAATACATTTATAAATATTTATCATATTTTCATTATATTTCATATTTTATAGCACACATTTATATAATAATATTTTAAAATTTATACTTGAAATTGTTTAAATATATCTCTTGAAATTGTTTAATATATATATTCTCTTCCATAATTGATTAATAAAGAAGCAATTATAAATAATGGAGAAAAAAATTCAATTTAAATTCATATAGATTATTTTTGAAAGTTAAGTATATAGATATTTATATGTTGATAATTTTTATTTATTATTTTGAAACAGACATTTTGCTATTTTATTATCATAGAATTTAAGTTCTATTATCATAAGAAGAAAAATTTCTTTATTATCTTAATAAAAAGCCTTAAACAAATTATTTATTCACAAACTTTATTTAATTTAAAATTTTATTTTTATATGATGTTTTAAACTTGCACCAATAATTATATTTACTAAAAATTTTAAGTATATCATTAATAAAAACCCATGAATATTTTATTTACCCAATTCTCAAACAGATCAGGCATGGTGAAATGATTTCCCAAGTCTCTTTGACCTGATTTTAAAGTCT
>LDKF01001917.1:8763-35505 GCA_001026735.1 Rotylenchulus reniformis
ATATATATTTTTTAAATATTTTCCAAAAATAAAATTTTTTTTAAAATTATTTTTATTTTTTTCGCAATTTTTCAGGCTCCTCCAGATAGCACTCTGTGCCCGTGTGATCGGTGTCCACAAACTCCAAACCCTCGGCTTCTACTCCTACCTCCATCGTTATCTGCAGCCAAAACAAAAGGAAGTGACCCGGATTTTGCTGTACGCCGCGCAGGCTTGCCATGAGTTGGTCCCGCCGGATGTCGTGGAACAATTGGTACCATAGAAAAAATAGGGAGGGGTCGACCCCCCTACCCTCGTTCGTAAGAGTCCCCAAAAAGAGTACCCCCTTCGTAAGGTGGGGGTCAAACGGTGGTGAAAAATTAGAAAAAATGTCAATTTTCTAAAGAAATTGGTCGAAATTTCCAAAAAGTTTTCTTCAAATGGGTACCCCCTTCGTAAAATTTCAGTCCGACCCTCCCCCCTATTTTTTTCTATGATTGGTACAATAAAATTTGGAAAAATTGGAAAACACAAAACCATCAATTTTGAGAAATTCATGAAAATTTTCCAGAAAAAATTAATCAGGATTTTTAACTGGTAAAAAATTATAGATAACCGTAAAAATTAATAGACAGAAAAACCCATAAAACTATTAATATTCTCATATTAAAAATTAGGTCCGAGTGGTGGCCCAAAATTTCGTATCGGACCGGAACACGCCCGAGGCAATCACCGTGGGGCTGAACACCATTCGTGAGATTTACGCCAACTGTCCAGCCGCCGCAGCGGAGGAAATCGTCCGGGACCTGGCGGAAGTCAAAAATTTTTAAAGGATTTTTTGGAAAAAATTCGTAATTTTTCAGTACAAAAAAATGCACAACAAAAATGTGTCGATGGCCGCCCGAGCGTTGATCACACTGATTCGGGCACAGAACCCGAAGCTGTTGCACCACAAGGACCGGGGAAGGCCAACGGAGCCGCGGAGTGTTGTGGAGGAGGATGGAGCTGGGTTCGGGAAACTTAAGGTCCGAAATACTTGAGGCCCGGGTTTTAAGATCTGGAAATCAGGGGTTTGAAATCCGAAATACAGGGTTATTAAGATCTGAAACCTTAAGCTTTGGGTCGAAAACTACGGTTAAAGATTAAATGTTCGAAAATCAGGGAGTAAAAGAACCGAAAACAAAGGTCTAAAATTCAAAGAATCAGGCGGCTAAAGTTAAAAAAAATCAGAGAGGCTTAGGCGTTAGGCTGTTGAGTCCATAAATTTCCAACGAAAATTTTACTTTTTATTTCTACAATCAGAAATTACAAATCTAAATTAAGTTTAGCTTTGAAAATCACGGGAAAACCGAGGGTGTTTCCATTCGAATTTGTGTTTTTCAAAAAATTTCCCTCTTTGGTAGGCGTTTGACTACGTGCCGGGTGCGGAAGTGTTGCCGGAGGACGCAGAGGAGGCGGAACGCCTGGCGCAAATGGCGAACAGTAGCGATGAATCAGAAGATGAGGAAGAGGATGAAGCGGAAGTAGCGGAAGCGGATGAGAAGGAGGAAAGCGGAAGGGACGAAACGGAAGGAACAATGGAACTAGAGGAGGATGAGGAAGAAGAAGCGGAAGAGGACGAGGATGAAGAAGGATGGATGACCGCTTCGGATGAAGAGGATGATGAAGAAGAGGAGGAAGAAGGAGAGACGATGATGGAAGCGGAAGAAGCGGAAGCGGAAAAAGACACGCGGAAGAAGCCATCGAGGGTACAATCTTTCTGACAAAAATTTCTTCGAATTTTCATTGCTTTAGGCTTTTGAGAAAGCTGGATTTAAAAAATTTCTACAAATTTTTTCTAGATGAAAGGCGCTCAGAAAGAATTGCGGAAGAGCGCGAAGCGCGCACGCGTCACAGAAAGCAGACATGAACAACTCGCGCGCGCCCAACAGATCAGCAGCGGACGCATTCTCAGCGACGCGGACTTCCGTCTGATCCGCATCCGGCAACTCAGGTTGCAGGCGCGCCTGCAGGATTCGCATCGCAAGCGCACGAATGACGAGGAACGGCTGGAAGAGCACGCGGAGGAGAAGCGGGCCAGGTAGTAATTGGAGTTTTTTTGCCTACTTGGACAATTCGCACGAGGGACATTTAGGGCAATTTCCATGAGAATTTTGGGACAATTTTTTCATCTGAGAAGTTTGGGACAGTTCGAAGGGGACATTAGGACAATTTCATGGTGGGAACTTCTAAATTTCAATTTTCAATATGTGATAGGTACAATTCTATGGCCAATTGGGACAATTTCCCTAGGAGCGATTGTGCCAATTCGTATGGGACTTATTAGGAAAATTCCTTGGTACAATTTAGAGAATTCCGTGAATACAATTCTCCGAACAATTACGATATTTTAAACAATTACAATATATCGAGTTTATTTTTGATTAATTGGGACATTTCTCAAGGGGACATTTTAGAACAATTTATATATGGAGGGGATAAATGTAAAGTAATTTGGAAGATTTTTATGATAAGGATTAATTTTTTTATAGGGCCGAAACCGGCGACGGTCTTCCCCGACTGCAGGACATTGAACATTTCCACCGTAAAATCCGACGGCAGACAAAAGATGAACGCTTGGAGCAGATCCGAGAAGGCCGGCCTGGTCGGGAGGCGTACGGAAAGCCCAAAAAGGTCTAAACTTTCAAAAAATCACCGATTTTCCCCATTTTTCAAATATTTTGAGGAAATTTTCAGTAAATCTCCCCCTAAAAAATTCAGGGTCCCCACGTGGGCCGCACCAACCGCGAGTTGGCCAAGCGGAAACCGGCCCAGATGGTCCGGCAAAAGGTGCGCGGGCGGAACCGGCAGAGAAGTTTCCGGGATCGGCAGCAGAGCCTGCGCAAGTTTTTACTCCGACAACAGGGCAAAAAAGTGTGAGAGATCGACAGAATTACAGCAGATTTTTGCGATTTTTCAAACGGCCAAAATTGTTTTTCGTTGTTATTATTGTTTTAATTTTGGAAATTATCAAAAAATTTTGGTTTAATTCTTCCCCAATAAAAATAATTACAATTTTATGACACAAATCCAAGCTGAAAATCGTCCCAAAATAAGCTGAACAACACGATTTTGCACGTGTGATTATAAAAACGACACTCATCTGTGGATTTTTTCGGAATATTTTAACCTCATGACTCGCAAATTTTTTTGGGACAAAATCATAGATATTTGGATCAAGCCCAACCAATTTTTAATGTCTTTAATCTTTATCCGGGAAAATATTTCACATTCATTTCTCTGATGAGATCAAAACTTTTTTCGGGATGGTTATCAATTGATCAATAAAAATCAATCACGTCTAGACAATTTCTAAGGAAATTAGGTCGTGGGGGATTGAACCTGTGTTGCTTAACTTGCCAGATCGTCCATAGATATTCCCGGCGTCCGATCTGGCAAGTTAGGCAACGCTGGTTCGAGTCCGCAACGGTGCAAATGTATATTTTTCAAAAAGCTCTTTTCCTCCTCTCCGATCAGCAAACCAAGCATTCAGTGTCCGAGGAGCAGAACTCCTCCCCTGGCACGACGTCGTCAATCCAGGGCCAACTTTCGGCACCCTAAAAATTGTTCGAAAATCTTCGATTTTTATAAATTTTTTCACCTCGAAGCTGACGCTGCGAGAGGAATCGGGCGTTCGAGGGGTTGATGCGTCGGAGGAGGTGCCCACAGATTTTTTTGCCTTTTTGTCACTGAAATTTGGAAAAATTATTGAAATCCAAAAATTAGAAAAAATTTTGCGGAGAAGGAATACCTATCAATTCGGGGGGGGGGGCAGCACTTTTTTTGAAAACTCTGAGGCTTGTAAATTCAGAAAATTTAAAGTACCAAAATTTTTAAAACAAGGATTTTCATAGGCAGGCCCCTCTGGGTTCAAAAATCTATACAGGGTTCATTTTCGAAATTTTTCGCAGGGTTATGATTTTTTGGATCTAAAAAATTGTACCAAAATGTGACCGAAAGGTTGTTAGGCACGTAATTTCCCCTCTAAAATTTCCTGAAATCCAAAAATTCATTTTTTTCGATAATCACACACCTGTGGTTGAGGGTCCAGAAGAAGAATCGAGGGGTCTTCTGCTGCCGTTGTTGCTGATGTTTGTTGGTGCCGGACGACGAACGTTCGATACCCAGCTCGGGAACCACTGAAAAATAATTCAAAAAATTTTCAAAAAATTTTTTCGATATTTTTGTGAGCGGATTTTCAGAAATTTCCCGAAAATAACGTTCTCTCAAAGGTAGCACGTCGAATGAAACCAAGGGGCTTAAAATGGAAAATCCGGAAAATTTTAAAGAATTTTTCGGAGGGATCTGGGTTGGCCGAGTGGGTAATAACGTGGTCTGACAGGAGGATGAGGGTGGGGGTTCGAATCCCCTCGAGGAAAAACAATTTCTGCCCTTTTCAGACCTTTATGGACTTCAGAAATCTTGTAGGGAGGCGAAATTTTCCAAAAAAATTTTTCGACACTCCGCAACTTATTAATCTGCAAAATTTTCAAGTTTTCCCACCATTTTTGGCGTTGTTTTTGTGGCCCAACGAGTTGGAGGTGGTGCTGGAGGACATCATGGATGAGCCCATGGATGAGGAGGAGGTGGTGGTGGTGGACTTGACAGGACGGCCCACGGAGATGGCCGCCAGATGGGAGCGGAAACGTCTGTGAAAATTTTTGGAAAAATTAAGGGTTGAAAAATTTTTTTTGGACATTTTTCGGGCTCAAAATTAGGCATTTCCGCATGACAGGGTCCCGCCGGTTGGGTCTCAACAAAGGCTCGTCTAAAATGGCCAAGTGGGAAAAGTTATGGCCACTCCCTCTGGTCAAAACCGTGATTTACAGGAGGTTTAGGGATTTTAGACCAATTTACAGACCGACCCGTACACCTCTAAACCAGATTAATGCTAAAAAAAAGAACAAAAAGGCAACATGTCTTTTCCCCTGAAAATTTGGCCTCTTTCAATGCCTAATTTTGCCAAATATTGGGATTTTCAGCTTTAAAAAATTTGCGATTTTTTCCTGGGAAATGCAAAATTTTGAAATTTTGTACTTTTCACCGAAAAATGGCAAATAATAATGAAATTTGAAATGCATAGGGATGTGTGCAGCCACTCATCCGTCACCGTCACTCACTCATCCAATCCATTTTGCATGGACCCATGGGACCCCCGGTTTGGGGGGGGGGTCAATTTGGAGAGGGGGGTTATGCATAAATTTGGGCCAAATTTTGCATATTTTGTGCATTTGGGCCCAAAACGGGGGAAAATAATGCATTTGAAACATTGTGGATCCGAACCAGCGCCGCGAAATGCACAAAGAAAAGGGATTTCGGGGATTTTCAGGCCAAAAAATTCCCAAAAACTCATTTGTACCGTAGCGGACTCGAACCACCGTCGCTTAAGTTGCCAGATCGGGCGCTGATATGTTGTGGTAATCCCCTGGTTCGATTCCCTTTCGAGTTTTTGTATTTTTGAGGATTTTTGAAGCCCGGTATGGCAAGTTAAGCAATGTTGGTTCGAATCCGCTACATTAAACCTTTTTTTTTTGGTGTCTCCAAAGTGAAATAAGGAGTAACTTGGTTTTCAAAGGCCTGAAAAAATTCCACAAAATTTTATGGCACCAAAATTTTGACAGGTAATCCTAGGTTCAATGCCCCTCTCGATCCAAGATTTTTTGAGTCCGATCTGGCAAGTTAGGCAACGCTGGTTCGATTCCACATTGTGGAAATAAATATTTTTAAGGGGTTTAAAGGTTCAAAAAACCGAAAATTTCGTTTCTTAGCCCTTGTAAAAATTTCCCAAAATTTTATGGCAACAAATTCCGAGGCCAAAATGTGCAATTTTCCGGGCCCAAAACAGCGTTTTCGGATGAATAACTACGTCCATTGCCATGGCGACGAAGATGCGGGAGGGAACTTGGCCAAAAGGACAGACAACATATTGGGGCCCGGATGAATGGGCGCAAATTACAGGAAAATCCGCGAAAATTTGGGGAAATTTCAAAGAAAAAAATTTCACCTCAACATAGCCATTGAAGCGGAGGATTTAGAAGGATTCTTGAGAATTGAAAATCGGTGGAAAATCTGTAAAAATGGATTTTTAAACATGGAAGCAAGATTTTTCGGATCCCTTAAAAGCCCAAATATGAGTTTTTTGGGTATATGCCTCAGAAAATCTGATTTAGAAGGTCTTTAGGAGTCCAAGGCCTAAAAATTAGCAATTTTCGGAACTCAAGGGTCCTAGGGGCCTAAGTAGTAAGTTTCGGATTTTTGGGCCAATATTTAAAAAAATTTTATAGAAAGATTGGACTTTCAGGACTTCTCAACCTCGAAACCTAAGTGAGTTTGCTCCGAAAAAAAAATTTTTGGACGGTAAAACCTGGCAAATTTCAAGTTTTTCGACAAAATTAACCCCAATATATAAGTAGAAAAATCGCATTTCAACGTGCAAAGTCAAGAAATTTCCGGTTTTCCAGCCCCATTTAGGCTACAAATTTTTCATTTTCCTACCCCCCTCGGGCTCATCTCATTTTCCCGCTCCCAAAAATGGCTCTTTAATTGGGGATCCGTGACTTTGTTCTTTCTCTTCTGTGTGTTCGTCCGCCTTCGCCGAATTAATTGGCGCATTTCCGGCGGAGGGGCGGAAAATTGGAAAAAATTCCAGCGGAAAGAAATAGTATGGGGCCAGAGGGGCTAGACAGTTAGAGAAATTAATTAGGTAGAAATATTACGGAGCAGACAATTAGAGGCCCGTAGTGAAAATTCGGGAAATTTTTACGGTCCATAAGGTATCAACCATCAAAACTTAGGTACCTTTTAGGGTTAGAGGATAGACTTAGGGGGCCGAAAAAAATTGAAAAAGTTTAAGGGCCCTAATGGAGTAGAAAACCATGGAAATTCATAAAAATGATAAAATAAAAATTTGAAATTTCGATTTTCGCAAAGTTTGGCAATTTTTGAAGGCCTGGAAATCTGGAAAATGCCCCAAATTGGATGAATTTAGGATACCATCGGGCTCACGAAAAATCGTAAAATTTTCAAATTGGAGAGAAATAGTATAGGGCCAGAGATTTAGAGAAATTAATTGGGTAGAAATAGTACGAGGCAGACAGTTAGAGGCCTGCAGGGAAAATTCGGAAAATTTTTACGGTCCATAAGGTACCAATCCAAAAACAGAGAACCTTTTAGGGTTGGAAGGACAGACTTAGGGGCCAAAAAAAATTTGAAAAAAAATATTTTAAGCATCAAAAAATAGCTCAAGGGCTCTAATGGGGTGTAGAAAACCATGGAAATTCATAAAATGGATGAAATAAAAATTTTAAATTTCGATTTTCGCAAAATTTGGCCATTTTTGAAGGCCTGAAAATCCGGAAAATGCCTCAAATTTGATACCAAAAAATCGTAAAATTTCCAATTTGGATTTCCGCAGAAGTTGGCCATTTGGAAGGCCGGAAATCCGGAAGTTTTTCGCTGAAAATCCGGAATTTATGTAAATTTTCGGGCGCGGAAGTGTTGTTTTCATTCATATCATGAATAAATGCACTCGGACTCGGCCAATGTCGGAGGAATAAATTTGACGGATGGATGGGGGCCAATTGGTTCCGGGATGTGATGATATGTGACAAGACGACACCACGAGGGGAAGCAAAACATAAAAAATTAGGGGGGTTAGGGAGCCGGAAATTTCCCCAAAATTCGGAAATCAGGACTCAAAAAACCCGAAAACTTAGAGCATGTGATCGGGAAAATTACTGGGATGTATGGAGCAGAAAAATGAAGATTCGAAATTTGGCAGTAATCCGGTCCCGAAAAACCCAGGGGGTCGGGAAAAATCGAAAATAACCACTTACAAGGGTTATGGATCTGAAAACCCGCAAAAATCCAGGCTTGGAAGGCCTGCTGGAGGTTTAGGGCATGATTAAGGGATTATAAAATTTGCAAATGTGGAAAAATCCGAGGCCAATGAAAAATGAAATTTTGATCAAGAACCTATAAAAATCGAAATATTTGCTGGGGGAAAAAAATTGGAAATTTGGGCAAATTCCCGAGGCTCGACCCGAAAATGAGAGTGAGGGACCTGAAAATTTCTTGAATTTGCAAAAAAATTCTACATATGAAAACCTAAAAAAACAAAAACCCTTTTTAAGGGTTTTCGGCCATTTTATACCAAATTTAGGGATCCATTTTTGGAATTTTGGCCAATTTTCCCTAAAAATTTGGCCAAATTTAATGGGCCCAAAAAATGTATGATGAAAACGTATGGAGGGATTGTTCCCATTTTGGCAACATAATTGCGTGGCCCAGAGGGGCCAATTTTTCGTGAATATTTTTTATCCAAAAAATCCACAGCTGTGAGTTGGAAAAATTGGGGCCAAAAATTGGTTTTTGCGTTTTTTTTTCATCAGAGGTCAAAAGCCCTTTTTGGGGAGGCCCAATTTCGAGTTTTTTAACCCAAAAACTCCAAAAATATCTTTGGGGATTTTTTTTGGAGGAGGAGAGTGCTGGGCAAAACATTTTTTGGAGTTTTTCCACAGGAGAATTTCATTGTTTCCAGGGCCAAATAAAATTTGAATGGCCAAAAATCAAAAATGTGAAATTTGAAGGGCCAAAGAATGAGTTTAAAGCTTCAAAAATGACAAAAATCAAATGTTGAATGACCAAAAAAGGACAATTTTACATGAAAATGGTTAATTTCTACCTACTTCGAAAGAGGGTCCAGCAGAAAACCCGAAATTCGGGGTTCGAAAAACCGAAAAATCCCGAACAATTGGCCCAAAAGTGCCATTTTTTCGGATTTGTTGTTTTGGCGTTGGCATTCGCAATGAATGAATGAACACCCCTCAGGCAGGGGCACCCCTTGGCCAACAAATTTGCTATGCATGGGAAACAAAAAAATAGGTGCCAATGGTGTTTGTTGTGTTTCTTGGAAAGTGATTTCTTAGGGGGAGGCCGAGGCTGTTGGTCCGCGAAAATTGGGGCCAATAATTTATTTTTTGTTCTTCAATTTTGAGCTCTCAATCAAATCATTTTTTGGATTTTTTCGCCCAATTTTTGGCCCTTTTTTGTCATTAATTTTATGGTCAGAAAATTTTAGAATTTCCAGAATTTGGGGAATTTTTCTCCTAAAAATGCCCTCTGGCAGATTTTTGGGCTAATTTTTTCTGCAAAAAAAAAATTATTTGACAAGGTGCTTATACTGTAAGGGATTTTTCTTCCAAAAAATCGAACTTTTCGGACAGAAATGGTTTTTTGGTTTTTTCGGGCCAGAAAAAACAAGCGAAATCTCTGGCCTAAATTTCGCAATTTTCCTCTGGGCAAATTTTGAGTCTAAAAACCGGAGAGAAAATTGCCATTGTTCCTTCCCTTCGTTGGTTCGTCAGTTTTCCAAGAAAATGATTGCTTATGGCCAGAAGGAACATTTGGCCATAAGGAGGAGGGGATTGGCACGGATGGATGACTTGGGCCCATCGGCGGAAGAAAGAAATGTTTATATTATTTGGGGGAAGGAGATCGGGACGGAAGATAAGTGTCCACAGAGGAGGAGGGCCATAAGCCCCCTCTGGAGAGACAAAAATCCGGGAAAAAGCTCATCAAAATCCGCAAAAAATTGGCCCAAAAATAACATCAATTTTAGAGCCGATAAATGGGAGAAAATCCCCTTTGGAGATTGAAAAATCCATTTTTAAAAATGTGAAATCCGCATTTTTAGGGTCAGAAAAGTATGGAAAATTTGGGGAAAAAATTGATGTAAAAATCGCTTATTAGGAAAGTTAAGAGCAAAAAAAAGAGAGCAAAACATCGAGGAAAATCCCTCCACAAGAGGTCGGAAAATTATTTTTAGGGCCAAAAAATCGGTGAAAATATCCATAAATTCAATTATTAGGTCAAATTTGAGGGAAACCCTAGAGGAAAACCCCCTAACCAGTAGACCTAAAGATGTTCAAAAAAAGTGCCGAAAAATTGCAGTTTTACGGGGGGGGGGAACCCCCACGAATAACCATTAGGACCAGTATTTTTGGTCTGATTGTTTTTGTTTTGTGGCCATAGCGGTGGATGATCCCATTGTTGTTTTTTGGCCACAAACCCTGTTCTGGCCATTGTGTGATGGAAGTGTTGTTGTTGACTTAGCAACTGGATTTGCACTTAAGAGGGGGGGGGGGCTAGTTCTGCTGGCGAGCGGAAAGTGGGGTTTTGCAGAAAATTCCGCCAAAAATTGGATTAGGGTCCCTGATTTTCAGGGTTCCAAGGCTCAGCTGACAAGTTGGAGTTAAAATGGCCAGTTTCACCCTAGAACCCTGATTTTCGAGGCTAGCACATCAGAATGTTTGAAAATTCGGACCTATGTTCGAACTCGAAAGTGGCATTCGCCCTGTTTTGAGTTCGGAAGGGTCGTATTTATTAAAAAATGGACCTTGAAAACCAGAAAACCCAGCCGAGACCAATGCTAGCCATCTATATAGAACAAGGATTCACTCCTCCGGATTTTTGGGGTTCAGACCATTAAGGTTTTTGGGGGTGGAGCTCGAATTTTTCAAAAATTTCTAGGGGAAGTACATGTAGCCCTTAGGAGTCCCGAGTTTAGGAGGCTCCCTAGAAGCCCCTTGTCCGAAGCCATCGTTTTTTCAAGGATGTAAAAGATGTAGAAAATTCGGAAGGCATAAGGAAAGACATAAACCCAATGATGACCGGATTTATCTTTTGGAGGCCTAAAAAATTTCGTAAAAATCCCCGAGGCAATAATTTAATTCATAGGAAAACCCAAACAAAAAATGAGCTGTCAGGGCCCTTATGAAAAATGAGAGGCAACGGAGGAGCCCCAAGGGGAAGACAGACATCATGCTTAATTGGAGGGGACAGCAGATGCGCAAACAACGACGGCGGAGGCGGAGGCCATGGGGTGGATTGATGCTCATTAGGGGGTTGTGAAAAATAAAAAAATATATAAATGAAATTGGGCCGAAAATTCAGAAAAAAAATGGCCAAACATTTGCAGAAATTCATGCAAAAATGGCCAATATGCCTCTAAAAAATTGGGCCTAACATTCACACCAAAAATGGACCAAAACTCCTTGGAGTGCGGGAAAAGCTCAGAATGCAAAAAATGGCCAAAAATTTGCAGAAATTCCATCATAAAAATGGCTAACGTTTGGGCCTCAAAAAAATGGGCCAAAAATTCCAAAAGATGGATCAAACTTAATGGAGTGCGTAAAAGGTGCTCAAAAATTGGCCGCCGAAAACTTGCAAAAATTCTTATGAAAATGGTCGAAAACTGGCAAAAATTCGTACAAAAAATTGACCAATTGATACAATAGCTTTTAGAGAATCCGAAAAATTGAACCAATGTCTCTCCCTACCTTTAAAAAAGTGAATTTTCGAGAAAAAATTCCCGCAGAGAGAGTCTTTGAAATTGTTTGGCTAAAAAAGCATAAATTTGGCCACATTGGGTCAATTTGCTGGCAAGTTGGATCAATGACCAAATTGGTCAAATATGAATTGTTTGAGGCCAAAAATTTGAGGATTTTCCGAATTGAATTGAGAAAGTGAAATGGAAATTGGCCAAAATGGACCAAATTAGTTCAATGACCGAATTGGCCAAATTTACGCTGTTTAATGTGCTGAAAAATTGGCCAAAACTGGACCAGAATACTTGCCAATTTCGAAAATTTTGCCCTCTTTAAAAGTCCAATTCCTGGACTCTAGGACACTTCCAGAAATTTGAAAATTTTGTTTATTTCGCCAAAAAAGTGACGTGTTTGGAAGCAAAAAAATTCAGGATTTTTGTTCCCCAAAGATGGTGTGAATAAACAAAAAAAAAAAAGTGGATGAAGGTCGTTGTCACGCGAATGATGATGAGTGTCCCTGACGATGGAGGGAAATGATGCCCGAGGCGACGAAAAAAACGAAATTATTTTTTGACGATGGTGGAGGAGAGGGTGGAAAATTAATTTTTTTCGGCTAAAAAAACAGAAAATTTGCGTTTTCAGGTCAAAAATATAGAAAATTTGGCCAAAAATGGGTGAAATGGATCAAAAATCTGTAATAAAATACTATGAACTTACCTAAAAAATTGTTTGATAATTTTTAATATTTTTCTTTGAACCTCAGACCTCAGATGCATTTGCGTCCATAAAAATCATTTTCCTTGCTGAGGAATTGAACCCACTCCTCAATGTGATGCGTGAAATTTGGTCACCTCCACTGCACCACACATGACTACTGTACCGGAATTGGCCGATACGATACGTGTGATTATCTTGGCCATAACTTTCTTTGCGGTGGGCCATTTTGGGTGGGCTTAGGCCCATTTTTTTGCTAATTTTCTTCGCCATTTATTCACACCAAATTTTTGATTGTCAGTAGCCAAATTTATGCGATTTTTGTGCCGAAAAAATTCGTCGAAAAATAATTTTTCCACGACATCCGCTCTATTCTCCTTCTTGCCAAAAGCCAAAACCCCTGATAAAATTTTTCTTTGGATTTTTTTGAAAAATTTGAAGAAAAAGTGGCCGATTTTCTTTAAAAATCGCCAAAATTTTCTCCGGCGACCCCTATCGGGGCCGCCAGAGACTCCTCCGACCCCCACACCCCTTGGTGCCCCCCCCCGAAAATTTTTCCTGGCTGGGCCTGCAACTCGGCCATAACTCGGCCACCGGATTTTTTTTATGAAACTCTCTCCGCAAAACTGATTTTCTCTGCATTTTCTTTTCTAATTCTAACCCGCTTTAGTAGATGTTTTTGGTGTTGTTCAATGAGAAATTTCTTTTCTACAAATTTTATTGTTAATGGCGAATTTTTTTAACACTTTTTCATTTTTTTCCAGATTTTTGTACTTTCATGGCCTGCTGATTTCCCAAAAAAAAATGTCCGGCCTTTTTTGGAGCAGACGAAGTGACTTCGAAGCGGAAAATCGGAGGATCAAGGAGGAAAAGGTTGCAAAAAACCTGAACTTTTTAGACCTAAACATTCATTAAATCAGCAGCAGAGGGAGGATCAGTTTGCCAGCATTTTCACTTACAACTCCGAGCGAAATTATGGCAATCGTTATGGAGGTGAGCAAAAAAAGTCAAACAAAAAAGTTCAGGATTTTTAATGAAATAAAATTTAGGTTTTTTGCTATAGTCCTACACTGGACCAAATAAAAATCGGTGTGAGCAAAAGCAAATAGAAAAATTGAAACCAACCAAAATCATAATAAATAATTTGCAAATTCTGCAAAAAAAAAATTAATTTTCATATATTAAATATGGTAGTTTCGATTTTTATTTGCAATTTTTATTGCAATCAAAATTTTATCCATTTTTGCGCAAAAAGGGTTCCTCGCGCAAAAATCCTGAATTTTGATTTTCGAGTTAATTTATTTCATGGGTTTTGGCCAAAAATACTATTTTTAAAATCAATTTTCGGGTATTTTCTGCCCCCATTTTAGCCGATTTTGGGCCTTCCTGCTCTTCCTCCCTGGTTCCCCCTACATTTTTGGATGCCGAAACTCAGCGGACATTGGCCGAC
Source organism: Rotylenchulus reniformis (assembly GCA_001026735.1). Lineage (NCBI taxonomy): Eukaryota > Metazoa > Nematoda > Chromadorea > Rhabditida > Hoplolaimidae > Rotylenchulus > Rotylenchulus reniformis. The sequence continues at coordinate 22,273 of LDKF01001917.1, forward strand.
CGAATGCTCGAAGTGGCTTGCACCGCGATGAGCTCCGCCTTCCTACTGCTCACCCTGCCCTTCACATTGCCATTCAGTCTCAAAGTCGGTCTAATAAGAAATTATTTTTAGGGATTTTAAAATAATTTTTTTTAAGAATTTGGAAGGCTACAAAAAAGCCTTGTTAGAAAAAAAACACAGAACCCCAATAAATAGGAAAAATCTCCAATGAAAATAAAGGAACTTAGCGGATACTTAAAAATCATTAGGCTAGAAATTTTTTCGTATTTTTCGCGAAATTTTCTTGGCCAGGGTGCGAATTGAGAGTTTTTGGGGAATTTACAATAAAAAATTTTTAAAGTTCGTTGGCACCACCGAGCGCCTTGTGGTGATGCGACTGGGCCGAACAAAGGCTGTCCATGGCCCTGGGGGGACGGTGTTGGTGCTGCCCTGGATTGACAAGGCCACCAGCGTTGATTTGCGGTGAAATTTACGAGAATTTTCAGATTTTTTGAGCTGAAAATTTAATATTTTTTAAATCAAGCATAAATCCAGATCGATCCATCGAGTTTTTATTCGAATTTTGACCGAAAATCTTGACTGATTTTTTAAAAACATTTTCCTTTAAAAATATAATTTTTTATAAAATTTTTGGGTTTTTATGGAAAAAAGGATTTTTGAAAATTTTCGAATTTTTTCAGGGTGATCAGCCTGGAGTTGCCGGCCGTCCAGACCATCACCGCTGACCGGGGCATTGTGGAGCTGGTGGCGGTGGTGTTCAGCCAGGTCACCGACCCGTTGCTTGTCCACTGTGCCATACAGGATGTCAACCAGGTGGGTACAAAAGAGCAAAATTTTTTGCATCAAAAAATCAAAAAAAAAAATTTTATGAATTTTTCATACCAAATTTTTTTATCCTTGATTTTCTCCTTAATTTTCTCAGACTCTGCAATCGTTGGCCTACACCACGCTGTGTCGTCAGCTCAGCAAACGGATGCTCAACGACCTGACCAGTCCAGGGAGCCTGGCCAAGGTGCTAGCCAAGTGTCAGGTCCGCAAGTCTCCAATTCATAGAAAAATTAGAAATGAGTTCAAATACTGGTATTCAGATTTTCTAATTTTTTTTTAAATATTTTATCGTTATATCTTTATTATATTTATTTATGAAAAAAATCAAAGAATATTGTTTTCAAAAAAAAAAATTTAGCGCGTCAATTTGCACGCATATTTTTTGGACCGATCTTATTTTTTTATTTGTTAGCCCAAAACCTTTTAATCAAAAATTATTTTTATTTACAAATAAAAAGTGCCCTCAGCTCAAAAAATATTTAAAAATTGGAAAATTTATTTTTTTTAACCAAATTTCACAGGACGAGCTGAACGCGTTTGTGCGCCCGCGCGGCCTCCAAATTGAGCGGATCACGGCCAGTGCGGTGAACGTGATGCGGGCGGCGGAGAACCCGGCGATGTCCGTGTTCCAGACCCTGGCCCGGTCCCAGCTCGGCAAACAGCTGTTCGGCCAGCTCGGCGCCCATCTCATGGCGCCATCGTCAGCGACAACAACGGGTGAAATTTGGGGAAATTTTTATGGAAATTGTCATTTTTGGTTTTAAAAAATTGGTTATTAGATCAAAGATCATCATTTTAGATAATGTTTGTATAGGATTAGGTTGAAGATTGGGTTTTTGTGAAATTTATAGAATTTGTGAAATTTTTGGCCAAATTTCAGCGCCGTCGTCAACAACAGCACCAACGACCTTGCCGGAGGTGATCATCGATAGCCCGGATGGAGTTGAACCACCACCTCATGGACTTGGAGCAGTACAACAATCAACAGCAACAACCCAAGAAAGACCTGATACAAGGATACAACTTCAAAGTGAAGGTAAAGGTTGGATTTGGGCAGATTTTTCGCCATTTTTGACATTTCAATCCTGAATTCTTCAATTTGACTGGTATTATAATTGAGAAATCGGATAAAACCGGGATTCCGGAAGGAGTTTCCACGATCCATCAAAAATATAAATAAAATTCGGCTGTTGCCAAGTCGATAGTGGGAATGGGAGGAAGGGCGGAGCTTCGAACCCGCTTTTGATGAAAATTTTTGGTAAATTTTTTTCAACATCAAAATCGACGGTTCAGCATTAAAAATTTTCACTAGAATTTTTTATGCAAACATTTATGGAAGTTTCAAACAAACATGTGGATATAATGTTTATTTATTAAACGATAATTTTTCCTTTGGTGAAGGTGAAAAACTGCGATTTTTCATCACAAAATTTTCTGCCCCATTTAAGGCCCATCCCCACTGTCACCAATGGACGACCCGGTTTTGACGGCGCTTCTATGCCGCATCCGCTTCGTGCTCAACCCACAGCTGGTCCAACGCGTGCAGCGCTGTTTCCGGGTCCAATGCGCCGGCGCGCCGGACGACTTTGACATCGATCTGAGTGCGGGCGCCGGATGGTGCGGGTGGACCGGCGAGCGGCGCGCCGCGAGCGGTAAATTTTATAGGGATTTATTGTGAATTTTCTTTTAAAAAATTCGCCTAAAAGTATACAACCTAGAAAAATTTTCATCATTTTTAAATTCATTTCTAAATTTTTCCCCCAAAAATTGAGAATTTTGAGAACGGGAATGCCCCTGAATTTTTCACGTGAGCTAAATTTCTTATTAAATTTAACGATTTTTTAAAAATAATTCAGTCATACTCATCTGTCATCTCATAGCCTAAGAAAATACTGTATTTTTTTGAAAATTTTTTTTATGAACATTAACTATATTCTACCAAACTACCGTATTTCTACATTTCAAATTTTTTTTCGATTTATATATATTTTTAAATATTTCTTTAATTTTCATTATTTTTCCGACCTCTTTCACATTTTTCAAAATTTTCCCCAAATTTTTTAAGCACACGTGCACTTCTCCCTGGACAAGCCCACCCTGTTGGCGCTGGTGGACGGGTCGCTGTCGCCTATGAGCGCCTACCTGGACGGTCGAGTGCAAATCCGTGGCTCATTGCAGGACGCGGCACTGCTTGCGCACGTGGCGGAAGCGGCGAAAACCATTGGAATGGCCTCAGAAATTGTTTAGGTCTTGAAAATACTGAATTTTTTTTATCATTTTCATTTGAACACTTTCAATTTTAAAATTTTTAAATTTTACAGCAAATAACACTGTCTGTCTTCATTTTTGACCATAAAATCTTGAATTTCATCGATTTTCAGTGAGATTTCATAAATTTTTATTCAACCCTAAGCAAAAATCCAGATTATTCACCAATTTGGATTTTAAAATCCTTAATTTTCAACAGCTTGAAATTAGATTTTTCATTTGCAAATTATGTATTTTTTACTCCTTTCTCGAAAACCAAATTGTCCCCCTCGCCTTAATTCGAATCAAATTCATGCCCATAAATTTTTTCCAAATTTCCTCCTTTGCTTTTTGATTTTAAGTCACTCATTTTTTGTGATTTTCTATGGAATTTTATTTTGTACCAAATTTCATTTGTACCTTGATCTCATCCCCCTATTTTGTACTCCATTTTATAGCATCGATTCATTCCACGTGGCGGTGTATAATTCACCCGTTTCCCCGCTTTATGTTTGCCCTTTTTGGTAAAAAAATCCATTCGAAAATTTCGCGAAATTTCCCATTTATGAATTTTTTGAAAAATTTAGGGAAATGTCAAGTGAAAATGTCGTCGTCCAAGTTGAACCCCCCAAGCGACGTCCGGCAGTGTTCCTGTTCGACGTGGACGGCACCTTGACGGAGCCGAGACAGGTGGGTACCGTCCATTTAAAAAATTTTGAAAAGAAAATTTTTTCAGGACGAATTCCCTAGATTTCTTTCCCTTTCCTTATTACTCGCTCTCTCTCTCTCTCTGTTAGTCTTTTTCAAAATTCTGCTGGATTCATTTCAAATAAAATTTACAAAGTTCGAAATTCGAATATTAAGCTAGAAAATTAGAAAAATTTTAGGATTTTAAAAATTTAAAAAGGGATTTAGAATTTCTTGCTTCATTACCTAAATTTTTGGATCCATAAATTTGCCCTTTGATTTGTTGGAAATTTTATTATAATTTTACAAGGCACGAGAATAATTGGAAAATTTCGGAATGGATTGATTCTCCGTGGTTCAATCCAGCCCAAAGTCGTCGGTTTGTCCGTCCGGCAATGTCGTTGGCACTGCCTCCTGGATGACCACCTCCGCCTCGATCCATTCCGCTGGTGCTGGTACTGCTTCAACTACTGATTCCACCTCCCTGTACTGCTCGAACTCCGCGAGTTCAGACCCGAAATTTTGCGAGAACTGTTCAAATCTTCCTCCTGTTGCGGTTGTTGAAGATGCCGACGGGACCACCATGAGCTGCTTGTCGTCGAGCAGATCCACTTAAAACCAATTTTTCAATTTAATTTTCGAGCAAGAAAATCCTTAATTTTTCGACCCTAATAGAACGCAAAAATTTCAGCTGTAAGACGTGGAAAAATGTTAGTCACTCGGTGGGACTCGAACTCACGCCCTTACCCATACCGTGGGATGCTCTAGCCACTGAGCTACGAGTGAACATTTCCCAGAGGTCTTGCACTAGTCCATCATCCTTATTCCAATGGGCTGGGATTGCTGGGGGATACAGCACCCAAAGGACAGCTCGGGGCTGGGGACAAGCCCTTCGCACCACTCAGCGGAAAAAAGAAAAAATCGGTCCACCCTAAATTTTCTGGATGCCTCGAGTTTGGATTTGGATTTAATGCTTATTAGTTTTTAAATCCCTATTTTTAGAATGAAAGTAGAATTTTTAAGCTTATAGAAATCTGTTTTTCGAAAAATTAAAATTCCAAAAAATCCACCGTTGATCCTGTTCTCCAATGGACCCCTGTGCTGCATCATTGTCGTCGTCCTGGTACTGCTCGGCCTCCTGTTCTGCTGCACCACCACCACCCTCGTCCTCACTTTTGGTGTCTGTTGCTGTCGTTGTGCCATTGTTGTTGGGGTTGTTCTGTTGTAGAGAATGGCAAATTTGCGCGGCATTCCGCAATTGCCGACGCCTAAACGGTAAATAAATTTAAAAAAAAATCAAAAAATTTAGGACTCCAACCGGGCCGGATTTCGTCCGGACCGGACAGGCCCGGTAGGGGAAAAATTTTTTGACCGCCTCAAAATGTTGAAATTTTTAATAAAAAATGAAAGAAATTTAAAAAATATTTTGAAAATTTTTATTAATAAATTATTTAAAATTTAATTAATAAAAAAAATGAAAATTTTTCAATTTATCGGACACTCATAGAAGATGATTTTTTTCATTTTTATAGAAACTCAATCTAAATAAGGATTTTTTGTGGAAAGTTTTATTGGCAAAATTGGGGGGAAAACATTACCTATTTTCATTAGCACATGAAAAATTATAAAATTGACAGTTAAAAATTTTTGAAAATTGTTTAGTGATTAATTTTTTTTTCAATGATGTTAGAATAGACAAAATATATTATTCGAATTCGTAATTCTTGTTATTTTTATGCTTTTTGATAAAAAAAAATCTGATTTTTAGGTACTTGTCTAGTTTACGTCCCGATTTTTTCAAAAGTTCAAAAGTCCTAGAAAAATGCCACTTTTTAACAATTCGTGTTTTACCTGAGAGTTTTCCAGGATGTTGAATCCGAATCTGATATCTTTTTTTATAATATCATTAAGTAAAATCTAAGATTTTTGATTCGACAAAAAATCAAGTACTTGATAAAATCTTGGATTTTTCTTTATGAGATGATAAAACTGATGTCAGATTCGGATTTAGCATCCTCGAAAACCCTCAGGGATGGATCGAGGTAATATAAAATGTGTATTTTTGATTTCCAATTAGTAGGATTTTGAAAAATTCGGGACGTAAACTAGACAAGTACCGATTTTTAAAAATGGCAAAAAAGTTCTGCCAAAATTTTTTTTGGAAAATTTTAAATTTTGGAAAAATTTGGTTAAAAATTTTTTCCGGGACTATCCGGGCAGGCCCGTGCACAGCCCTGACCCTACTCCATTCCTTAATTAAAAGTTTACAGACCTTAGATCCGAATTCCCCTCCGCCTTATATTGTTCAAATTAGTTCTCACCACAACGCACAACATTGAAGAAGTTTCAGAGTCATGATAACCCCCTATCCTTAACAGGGTTGCAGATTTCGAACCCGCCCAAATCTTGCATCATTTTGTAGGTTCTACCCCTTCCCCTCCTGAATTAGGGTTTATACTGTACTTACCGCACTCGTCGTCCACCATATAAAGCACCAGATTGTCCAGATCGAACTGCTGCTGTTGTTGAGGTTGTTTTGTTGCGGATTGTACTGCTCGCGATCTGCTCAGGATCACCACCTGGTGTTTCTGCAGATGCTCGCGGAAGGCCTTGAAATTAGTTCGATTTGATAATCATACGTGCCAATTTTTAATTTTTTCTTACCTTGGACGACTTACACCTGAAGGGGCAGTCGCCATAAGGACAGCCAAAGGTGGCCGAATTGCCATAGTGACGAGCGCTTAAAAAATTCTGACAAATTTTTGGAAAAATTAGAGCCAATTTTTATAGGATTTTCGGATTCTCCAACCTAGTTTCCCGATTATTTTTTTGAATTTTTGCTTACAGAACATGTTGTCGGTAGGAGGCTGGCTCCATGTAGGGCTCGCCACAATAGGGGCACTGGTAGTGCCATTCCTGGCGCGGCGTGTGCCGACGCTGCCGGTGCCGGGTCAGCGTCATTTGGCTGGCTGAAAAGTTTGGGTTATTTGCAAAAAAATCCTAAATCTGAGCCTGAAAAAACCACCGAAGTTTGCTTATTTAAATTTTACAGATAACCATGAAACCCAAATCTAACAGGCTAGTGAGTTTAAGGGATTTCCGAAAATCGAGCCCCCTAAAAACCCCGAACCTGCCGCGTAGTCACAGTCCTCACAGGCGAAGGGTCGAGCCTATGAGGGGAAATTTTTGCATTTTTTGAAAATTTTCTACCCTTCCCCCCCCCCACCTTGTTGTGGATGTTCATGTGCTCGTCATAGGAGCGCTTGCTGCACAACCGCTTCATGCACTGGCGACATGTCCACCGGGCCTTGTCTGCGAACATTTATTGAAACGGGAATTTCCCTAAAATTTCGGAATGAAATTTGGTCCAATTTAAATAGGTCAAAAATTGTAAAAACTATCTGATGAGAGGTTTGACACAATTTTGCCCTCAAGATAGATTCGATTACGCAAAATTTGGCTTAACTTCTTCGGGAAAATGAGAATTTTCACCATAAAAGAACAGATAAATTTGAGCCAATTTTTGTCGGAATTTTTTTGGAATGATTTGTTGAAATCTGACCTGAAAATAAAGAAAATTATGGCCTAAAAATGTATTAAATTGATAAAAAAAAATTGTCCCAATAAATCGGAGAATTCTTGGGACAACTTGCTTTGGGTTTACGAATAATCTTGCCTCGAAAAATCCACACCCGACCCCAATGGAATGAATGGGGCTTCTCTCCCCCTCTCATTCTTTCTCTTTCTCTCTTTCCATTTTCGCGTCGATAACTTGTCCCTCCCCTCCATTTGAATCGAAGGATCCTAACCATATATTTGGGCGAAAATTATATTGTAAAAATTGAAATTTTTTGCAAATTCATATTTTTCATTAATTTAATTAATTTTTTATTCATTTTTCCTCAAATAGCACAACTTCTCTTGCGGCCTTAAAATATAAATTTTCTGGCTAAATAAAATACATGAACTTTCGCAAGAATTTTTAGGAAAATTCGGGTAATTTTAATTAAAAATGGAGAACTTTTGTGAAAACCCAGGTAATAAAATCATTGAAAATTTCGGCGGAAAATGCGATAGAATCAAAGAAATTCTCCGTTTTTTTCCAAAATTTCAATGAATTTCCCACTATTTTTTTCAAATTTTCCCCCACTTTTTCAGCCCATCTCCCCATGCATGCTGACCTTCCTGCACGCGCTGCGCGCGCGCGTGCCCATCGCGGTGGTCAGCGGCTCGGACAATGGCAAGATTTTCGAACAACTTGGCGGCAACAAGCAAGAGTGTCTGGCACTGTTCGACTATGTGTTCACGGAGAATGGGCTCACCGGGTTCCGGGGCACCGAACCGTTACCCATGGCGGTGAATTTTAATTTTTTTTGAAAATTTCAAATTTTTCCGAATTTTTTAATTTTTATGCTGAATGGATTCAAACCAGCGTTGCTTAACTTGCCAGAACGGCCTTCAAAAAATGCTTTCGCCTCGACGTCCGATCTGGCAAGTTGGTTCGAATCCCATTGGGTGCAAATAACCGGAAATTTTTCTTTTTAAAACCTCAACTTAAAATTATCTTTATATAAATTTCAAACCCATAAATCATTTTTTAAAAGAAAAATTTACCGATTTTTTATCTTTTAAGGAAAATTTATTTGAAGAAATAATTATTGCGCCACAATGGGATCCGAACCAGCGTTGCTTAACTTATCAGATTGTTCCTTTAGGTGTTTCCGACAATATCAAAATCAAAATTTTTGAAAATATATTTAAAATTATTTTATTTTTTACATACATATGCTGTTTATGATAGAATATTAATTGAAAATTTTTCGCTTATTTTATTGTGCCCAAAGGGGATTTGAACCAGCGTTGCCTAACTTGCCAGATCGGACGTATTCAAAATTGTTTTTTTCAGTCACTCAGCAAGCAGTTAGGCGAGGACAAATGCCAAGAGTTGACCAACTTCTGCCTCAAGTACATGTCCGAGCTGGAGCTGCCGTTGAAGCGCGGAACCTTTGTGGAGCACCGAAACGGAATGGTCCGGGAAATTAAAAAATTTAAAAGGAAACGACAATTCAATAACCTCCCAAATATAAAAATTTCTTTAATTCCAAGGTGAAATTTTTGCAAAATTCAAGAACCGGAGGCTCTAGAAAATTTTAAAAATCCCACAAGCCTGTGAAATTTTAAAAATCTGTGTAAACTAACAATAAGATTTTTTTGGAAATTTTGAAAAAACCAGAAACCTGCGAAATTTTTGAAGACTTCGAGAAAAATCAGAATTCTGGTGATTTTTTGAAGAATCTGACCAAATCAGAAGTCTGTGAAATTTATTTTTCGGATAATTGGAGAAAATCGGAGGCCTATGGAGTTGAGGGCTGGACCTTTTACATAGAGGGATTGAACATTTGATAAGCCTTTTGAACAACCGCCCTTTTTGATATCAATTGACATTTTTGGCCAAAATTTTAAATTCCATTTTTAAATTCCAATCCCTTCAAAACCCTCACTGATCACTCGTCAGATGAATGTGTGTCCGGTGGGCCGGAGCTGTTCCCAGGCGGAGCGGGACCAGTTCGTGGCCTTCGAGCGTGCCCACCCCATCCGCGAGCGTTTCGTCGCCGCACTTCGCGAACGATTTCCAGCTGAAACCTGTGGGCTGACCTTCTCCATCGGCGGACAGATCAGCATTGGTCAGAAGGGGAAGGGCAAAAAATCGGGAATTTTTAGAAAATTCCTTAAGAGAGAGCAAAAAGTACGAAAAAAATTTTTCGCCAAAAATCCCTAAATTTCCAAAAAAAATTTATGGATATTTTTAAAAAATTTACTATAAAAAACCCGTCAAAAAACTAAAAAGATGAAGCGGAAAAAATCCTGTCTACAAATACCTTTTCTTTAAATTATTTTCAAAGAAATTCGCGTACATTTTTAATTTTCAAAGAGAATTTCTTTTGAAAAGCGACTTATATTTAAAAAATCGTATTAATTATAAATTTTTATATAAGTTTTGGACTTGAAATTTCATATTTTTAATATAATTTTGCCGATATTTCAGACATTTTCCCGACCGGCTGGGACAAGACCTACTGTCTGCGCTATCTGAAGCCCAACTTCGACACTGTCCATTTTTTCGGGGACAAAACTGGAAAAGTGGAGAAATTTGGAATTTTTATTCTCCGAAATTTTTTTTTGATATTTTTTCAAAAATTTTCCCAGGGCGGCAATGACTACGAGATCTACGAGCATCCGGACACGGTGGGGCATACGGTGACGAGTCCGGAGGACTGTCGTGTCGTAGTGGAGCGCACCTTGGCAGAGTTGGGCCTTTGATGTGCCGGTTCGACTCCCCTTCGAAGCGATACATAATTTTTGACCAAATTTGTTGTGAAAATATTTTTTATTAAGGACGGGGAAATTATTAATTTATTTATTTTTCAATTTTTATTCTTTTTTATGTTAAATAAAATTTTCTAATTTTGAAAATTTATTGTGAGAAAAATGTCCAAACTTTATTTTTTGTCCTTTTTTTGACCTTTTAGAAATTTGGAATTGTAACGTGTAATGGCACTTTTAGGCCAATTTTTGCAGCAAATATTTAAGTATAGTATTTGCGATTTTTATTTTGTAATTTTACATTTTAGGCAAACGTGCACTATCTGAAAAATTTTGGATTAAAAATATTTTACATAAGCCTATTTTTTGCTTCTGAGCTCTTTTTCATTTGATTTTTGCCAAATTTGGCCAATTTTTGATGCCTATTGGAATTTTTGGCCAAATAAATCCATTCCCAAAAAATTGGAAATGCCAAAAATTTGGCATTTTTCAACCCCCTAAAATCAACAAAAAAAATTCGCAAAAAAGTACTTTGTTGTTGTTGTTCTCTGCCTTTGTCTTCCTATATTTAGGATTTTCCCGGGGGATGACACCGCCACTCACTTTCACTCATTCACTTTTCGGGGCCACAAAAAAGATTCGCGGTTTGCTCAGCTTTTTGGCCCCGTTCTATAAAATACAAAGGGGGCTTATTCACCCCTCTCGCCCACCGAGTTTTTGGATTTCAAATCTGCAAAAATGACGAATTTCCCCCGAATTTTTGCAATTTTTCTCGTCTTTCTACCCTTGGCGATCCGCCCCCAAATCGCCGGCAATGCCGTCCAACCTGCGGGCGCCGCCGGCGTCGGCACCGCGCCTGCGGCGGATGTGGCGCGCAACTGCAGGCGCATGGCGTCTCTCTGCGCCCATAATACGTAAAAATTTTCCCAAATTTTTTCACACAATTTGGGGTCTTTCCTACGAATCGGAAGACGCTGGGATCGTCCCCTGACCGCCTCTTGTCTTTTTCCTGTGGAAAAGGTGCTCTCTAGAGAGCAAAGCGAACGATCTCTTGGCAAGGGCCCAGCAGCGTTACCATATACCTATGTATGAGAGTCCGGTTGAAGAAGTCGCTATTCCGTTTTCTTCGGTCCTCGGATTTGGTCCCCACAAGTGGGCCTCCTAGCAGTTCAATGGGAAACACACACATGCACAGCCACAAGTTCGAGCAGTTCGGATGCAGAATATCCTCCTCCTCCTACAACATCACCATTGTTGCCTCAAATCCATGTGGACCGAAAAATCCCCCTCCCCCCCGAATCACATCAAGTTCGAGCAGTTCAACATCGCCATTTGTGTTTTTCAGCACCCTCGAAAATGCCCGAGCACCGAAATTCACCCTCAACATTTGTTTCGAATTCAACTTTCTCCTAGGCTCCTGAAAACCCCAATTTTTTAAAAACCAGCCTAAATTTCTTAGGCCTAACCATAGGTCTAATTCCGACACTCTCAAAGTGTCGGGTCCTTTGACCTTCAGGGTCAGGAACCCAAGGGGGTCGAAGGTCGAAGAGAGTCTCCGCAGCCTCGTTTGGGTCCACCGGAGATAATTTTGAAAATTTTTGACGATTTTTAAAAGGAAATCGGCCACTTTTTCTTCAAAATTTTCAAATAAAAATTTCCCGAAAATTTTTTTTCAACAACCCTTTTCATTTTTTTTGGTCTTGGAATTTCGGGGGGGGGCAGCTGTCCAGCAGGAGCTCAAACTGGTTTTCCCTACCAAAAATTCTGGGTTTTCAGTTCATGGTCTCCACCCGGGGTCGTAAAATCTCGGGTCCTCAAGTGTCGGCTAACCCGTTTTTTCTGAAAATTTGGCCGAGACCAATTAGGCTCAATTTAGTACATGGCTTCTAATTTTGTGCTCTATCTTTGGACACCACACTTTTTTCTCCAGCTATCCAGGTTTCGCGATCCCCCCCCCCTCCCCCGAATCCACCGGGGCTCCAACTTTCGGAATTCGGGGAACCCGATAATATCCGCCCTCAGCAGATCAAAGATCACAGCAGGGAACAGTCCAACGAATTTTTTCTCCAAAAAACCCGAATGATTTTCCTTACTAAAAGGCCTAGTTTTTCAGCTCTATAGTTGTCCCCATTTTTTTCCTCCAGCTACCGCGCCTACATGCACCGGTGCTGCGCGGGCACCTGCGGCGTCGGGGGCCAGCAGATGTGCGCGGACCGCCGGGGCGACCTGTGCCCGGTGTGGAACGCGCGCGGCGCCTTCTGCCAGAGCGCCTTCTACCCGCAGGCCTTCAAGGTGGGCTGACACGTGTGATTAGCAAATTTTATTGGGGCTACCTACGCCATCGAATTTCTCGAAAACTTTGAACCATCCCAGACGGGGGAGTTCCTCCCCGATCCCGTCCCCGCGGGGATGAAAACGAACCTGTACTAAAGATGCGCTTTCTTCCTAGCAGGGGGTCCAATTATTCATCCCCGACTGGGTGGTCCCCGGATTCAGGGGCCTTACCATCATCTCCGGGTTAAGCCACTAACCCGGGTTAACGGAGCAAACCCGGGTTAACCTAATCTTAATCCATACCATCATCTCCGGGTTTGTTAACCCGTGTTAAGCGCTAACCCGGGTTCCACTAACCCGGGTTAAGTGAGCCGTTAACCCGGGTTAACGTAATTTAACCTTAACTCGCTACCATCATCTTTCTGCACTAACCCGGGTTAGGCAGTTAACCCGGGTTAATCTAACCCAGGGTCGAGGCAGGATTAAGAGGTAAAAATAAAAGAAAAAAGCCAAAAATGCAAAAATTCAATGTTATTTTAATTTAAAATTGTTTTAAAAAGATTTGTTTAATTTTTTTGATAATTAAAAAATTGTTTCGAAAGATTTATTTTTATTTTTATGATAATTAACTTCGATAATTTCCTCTTGTTTTTTAAAAGATTATTTTTAATGTTCTTTTCCTTCTATTTTCACAAAAAATTTAAATTAGATTTATTTTTTTTTAAATTATTTTTGATGATTATGTTTTATTTCCTTAACCCGGGTTAGCGCTTCATCCATTTCCCTTTGCAAACCCGGGTTACGTTAACCCGGGTTAGCTTAACCCAGGTTAAAGATGATGGTACGGATTAAGAGGGGCCGCTAACCCGGGTT